>JAAXYX010000912.1:0-28855 GCA_036851915.1 Ptenothrix huangshanensis
ATCGGGGCTGATGCTGAGGACTGGTGATAGACAGTAGTGCCCGTAGGATTTTATTTCTTGTAGGTCGTGACAAAACCATCTCATCCAGTGTCAAATTTAAAAACAATTGTATCGTATCTCATGTTTTTGTGTAAATTTTAAAAAACGGCGCCTTTTTTGTGAAAATTTAAGAAAATGAAAATTTAAAAATGCATCTTTCTTTATTAATTATAAAAAATGGCATCTTTATTTTCGTGTAAATTAAAAAAAACAGCGTCTGTTTTTGTGTACATTTAAAAAGTAGCACCTTTTTCGTGTAAATTGAAAAAAAACTGCGTCTTTTTTATATAAATTCAAAAAATCCGCGTCTCTTTTGTGTAAATTTTAAAAAACTGCATCTTGTTTTTGTTAATTATAAAAAATGGCACCTTGATTTTCCTGTAAATTGAAAAAAACTGCATTTCTACCTTTCAATTTTAAAAAAGCCGCTTCTTTTCCTCAAATTTTAAAAAACGGCGCCTTTGCCCTGCTTTAAAAAAACTGCGTCGTTAACATATAAATTTCACAACCTGGGGTGTTTTTCGTGTAAATCTTGAACCTTGGAGTGTATTCATAAAAATCCCCAAGGCCCAGGGGACCTACCCCTGGTTACGCTACTACTGGTGGTAGGTGAGTATGTGTTAGTGGGAGCATGAAAGGGAGATGATAGATGCGTATTAAGTGCAGCCAGTAGAAAGTGTATGTGGAGGAGAAATGAATGGAGGAGGTGAGAGGCGATTTTACTTAGAAGGAATGGCTATGGAAGGATCGAGGAAGAGAAATGCAATGGTAATGGGAAAGGGAATGGTGGGAGTATTGGTAGTCGAGTGGTTGTATGCATGTAATGGTCTTGAGAAAGAGAAAATGAGGCTGGAAGTGTGTGTGATGGTTGATGGTGCTATGCTCTTTGTAGTACGTGGTAGTGGTAAGTTGTCGGTGTCGGTGGAAGGAGGAAGAAGGAAGAAGGAGAGGAGATGAAGCCGAAGCCGAAGAAGAAGACGAAGAAGAAGACGAAGAAGAAGAAGAAGAAGAAATAAAGGAAGAAGAAATAAAGTGTAGGAGCAGATGTTGAGCGTTGAGACGTTGAGAGTGAGGGAGGTAATGTGATGTATTTGACGTGGTGGATGTGCATCGGTGTAGGTGTAGGTGTTGAAGGTGTAGTCGTATAATGATGTGAAGGGGAAAGAAGATTGAACATTTTTCCAGACAATGTTTAATATTAGAGGAGTGCCTATATGTAGGTAGGTACGTATGTTTGCCACCTTCTAACTGTACATGAGGACGGAATGGAAATGGAAATGGATGGCAATGGCAACAGCAACGGCAACGCGAAGACGACTGGCTGTGGCTGTGGTTTCCTTCCTTTTCCCCTTCGCTCCAAGGCAAGGCAAGGGAAAGAGAAGAGGAAAGATTAAATGATCCTTTATCACACGTCAGCGTCCGGCTCCCATTCACTCAGCCGCCACCAGATTACTCACTTACTACTTACTCACAGCCACAGCACAGCACAGCACAGCATAGCACAGTCGACATATTATTATTTTATAGGTAGTCTCAAATCTATAGGCAAGTGCATCTGCATCTGGATCTTCCATGGGAGAAAGCACACCAAGGGAAATTTGTATATTTGAAATTTCATTGAGAAATTGAATGCCATTGCCATCGACATGCACCGAATACTACACACTACTATTACCTACATAAAGTACCTAGTTGTCCAAGCAGTTCGAAACTCTCAACTGGGATCTGGAATTGAGAATGCGGGACCAGTAGCGTAACTTGCCATGGTCCACGTAGGTCTAGGGGTACAAAGGATTTTTAAAATTATAATTACTGAACGATTTAAGGTCTACACGAGAACGGTGCAGTTTTTTAAAAATAAAAAAATGACGCAGTTTTTTCAACTTGATGCAAAACAGAAGCGTTTTTTAAAAATGCATACGAAAACGGCGCAGCTTTTTTAAGTTTATACGAAAACGACGCAGTTTTTTTTTGAAGTCTGACAAAAACGACGCCGGTTTTTTTAAATTCTCACAAAAACGACGCAGATTTTTCTGAATTCTCACAAAAACGACGCAGCTTTTTTAAATTCTCACAAAAATGAAGCAGTTTTTTTAAATTTTCACAAAAGGGACGCAGTTTTTTTGAATTCTTACAATTACGACGCATTTTTTTAAATTCTCACAAAAATGAAGCAGTTTTTTTAAATTTTCACAAAAACGACGCCGTTTTTTTAAGTTGATACAAAAAAACTACGCTGATTTTATAAATTTACACGAAAAAGGTGCAATTGTTTTACAATTTGCACTAAAGAAGATGTAGTGTATATTAATTTTACACTGGATGAGATCAAGTTTTACCGAGACCTACGCGAAAAAAAATCCTGGTGGCGCTACTGCAATTGCGAGAGACGGAGAATTGCGGGAGGCGAGAGAAACGGGCAGGACAGGACATGACAGAAGGCGATGAGATGTGATGCAGAAGACAAGACGGAAGGAGATAATGGATCATAGAGAAAGACAAAGTTGAACCAAGAACCAACCACAACGGCCAACAGTGCATCGCCAGTGTCGTAAAGATAATAGTGCTTTACAGCTTTCCCTCATCTGAGACGAGAAAAGAGAAAGGACGGAATGCCTTGGACGACAGTGCTACGAGTTGGATTCCAATCCGAGTTCCGATACTTCCCCACACATTCCACAGTCGACATTCTCACCGAGACTTTGTATTTGATGTGAGTGTGACTACAAGAAAAACAAGAGGAGCCGGGAGAACAAGATGAGAAACAAACGTTTTGAGGCATTGCAACAAAAGATTTCACGATTAACTTGTGCTGGTCAATCCTCAATCCTCGTTCTCCTTCTCCTTCTCCTTCTCCTTCTCCTTCTCCTTCTCCTTCTCCTTCTCCTTCTCCTTCTCCTTCTCCTTCACAGATATTGGCTAGACCAATAAACAGGATAAACACAGCCAGAAACGTACATAGGTATAGACACTGTTTACCAAAAGTACTTGAGTCTTGTACGAACATCAAACTGCGGCCAGCACTTCTTTCAATTTTCACTGCTACTCAATCCCATGCCATACCATACCATGCCAGTTGAGAGTTGAGATGGAGACAGGTAATAATGGCAAGAAAATAACGCGGACTTGTAACCTGAGATAACCTTGTGGTGTGGCGTCTGGCAGTGGAATTCCCTTCATCTCAACTCCATTGCAACGAGAAAATTAATTTGTCATCAAGCACATCAGCGACATTTCCCATTTCCACATTGCCAGGTAAATAAATGGGACTTTGGTCTGCACATGTTTTACGTACATATCAAACCAATGGTAAGAGCCCTTGATAGAAGCTGTAGCGCCCGCAGGATTTCTTTCCCTGTAGGCCTGGAAAAAACTTTATCTCATGCATCCAGTGTACCATTTTAAAAAAACGGCATTTCATCTAGTGCCAATTATGAATTGAAAATAAAATTGCCCCTTTTTTGTGTAAATGTAAAAAAACTGCGTCGTTTTCGTGTAAGTTTTAAAAAAATTGCGTCGTTTTCGTGTAAATTTGAAAAAACGGTGTCGTTTTCTTGTGAATTTTAAAAAAAGTGCGTCGTTTTCTTGTAAATTTTAAAAAAAGTGCGTTGTTTTCTTGTAAGTTTTAAAAAACGGCGTCGTTTTCTTGTAATTTTTTAAAAAAACGAGGTCGTTTTCGTGTAAATTTGAAAAAACGGCGTCGTTTTCTTGTAAATTTTAAAAAAACGAGGTCGTTTTTGTTTAAAAAAACATTGTCTCTTTCGTGTAATTTGAAAAAACTGCATCTTTCTCGTTCAAATCTTAAAGTTCATAGTGTATTTTAGTATTGTTAAAAGCGTTTTCACCCGTAGGGCTAGATGGCCACCTCCTAGTTACGCTACAGGATGGAATGAGGTTTGTAGTGGAAGATTTAATAAGACTTGTATTTGTATAGGTAGGGAGGGAGTACATGTGTACGTTCGTAATTACAGTCACTCTTGTGGACTGACTATTAAGAGGATGGTGGTATAGTCACGAGTCTCATGATCTTGCCATGATAAGGACCACGACAATGACAGCGACAATCACAATGACAACTACAACGACTACGAGGACGACTGTACTAATAGAACTGCGCACAACACAACCATAAGGACGAGGATGCTGGCTGTGTTTATTTAGTGGCCGAGTTACGGGTGACAGTTGACGATGACATTCGTAATCATAAGAACCTCTTCATTACAACTGACATCTCGACTTGGAGAGAAGCTTCGCTTTATCTCTTCGCTTTCCCTTTTGCTTTGGCTTTGACTTTGACTTTTTATCGCCGTCGTCTGTCTTCTCTTCTGTCTCCCGTCCTCCCTTTCTCCCGGAGACATATCAGAGCAAAAAGTCAGCGTGGAAAAAGAAGCATCGGATTCGCATTCTTATTTCACCTCTCCAACTTCCATTCACCACCACGCTACGCTACGTATACATATAGATATGTATTTCAGATCCGAGATAATGCACGTCTCAAGCCACAACCCATAGAGATCCACATCTACATCTACATCTACATCCACATCCACGACTAAGGCGGGTTTTACACTTCTACTGCATCAAATAATCAAATCCACGTCAACGACAGCTTGTCATTTTCTTATTTTACCACCATCACCATCACAGCTCAAAATCAGAATGAGAAATCAGTCTTTACAATTATCAATTGGATGCACAGTCAGCTTCTCATTACATTACATTACATTACATTACAATACACTTTAAGTCTACATCAGTCCCTACTCGAAATACATACAACCAATCAGCATATAAATAATGCATAGTATTACACAGTGGTATAGCACATAAGAAAATTACGTCACCGTCTGTCATGTAATTGTCTAGAGCTTTCGCGGAGCACTTTTCCAATTCAATTTCCACCATTGCATTAGTTTGAATAGTCAAATGACATTTGTTATTCTTCACTTAGGCACTTGGAATTTCCAATTTTTCTGCTTTCAATCATTTCATGTAAACGCCGCACATGTAATTCTATAAGCATGTATAGTAATTATATGTGTAACTTACCTACCTACCTATGATGAAAGCCTGAATAGGTTCGCACCTACCCACCAAGCTCAATATGACTTATCGTTAGCCTAACAAATGCCAGAATTAATTATTAATAAATGTATGAAAACCAAAGTTTTTTGGAAGGCTGAGAAGGGTATTTACTTTAAGATGAACTTACTGGGAAGTTGTCCGCCTCGAGATCTGGATCTTCCTGTCACCTTGTCCGATTGCCCTCGCATCTGATGTATGTAGTGGCAGTCGTAGTCGTGGTCGTACTCGTCTCGTACTCGTAGCCGTAAGACGAGCACAAAGAGCAAATAGTCGTTGTGCAGTTGTGTCTCGGAGCAGATATTTGAACAAACTAAAAATGTTTAGGCACAACCACAACCGTCTCCACATGTCGGCTTCTTCGGCCACACATAGGAAATGTGATGAAATAATTCATTAGAAGCTTGGTTCGTTCGTTCCGAGTTAGTTGTAGTTTTGTAGTTTTGGTGGTCGTTGGTGCTGGAGTTGGAGGTTGGAGTTGGGAGTAGAGTATAAGCACGAGTGTGGTGGAGTATAGACAGACAAGTTGGAGTTGGAGTTGAAGGGGAAGATGAGACACGTTAGAGGACACGTTAAAACACTGGTTTTATGACGAGCCCAAAGTAGTTTGTTTGTGGATGTATAAACTGAGACGATCAATGAGCAAATAAAAAAACTTTCAACTGGATTATGGTCGGTTAAAGTTGATTCTGGCCAACTGTCATAAAGTAGGTTCGTCTCACCGAGACGAAAGGGAAAGGCGAGTCAAGAGAGAAACCGAAACCGAAACTAGAACCAATTCCAATTCCAAGACACACACACACACACAGACATCCTCTTGTCTTCGTTAGTCACCTTTTTCCTGTGGTTGGAAGGAGAGACTCGTTGGTTGTACTTTACTTGTATGTAGTTGTAGATCGTTCCATGTACTCCTTAACTGCTTTCATCTACAGATAGACAAGTGCCTCACAGTCAAGTAAAGGTGAAGGGCAACTCAAGAGTTTGATGACAGCACATTGTTTCTGTCCCCTTACAACTTCTACGCTCGAATCAAGAGAATCCACAAAAACGCTCGGAGCACTGGATATATCTGTGTTGGTACACTTTTGGAAACGCTGGAATTACACAGTGTGCCAGAGCCAAAGTCAAAGTCAAGGGAACGTATGATATGATGCTAAAGACAGAATTGAAAGGTGACTCACAAGCAATCATCCTAACGTGATTACATCATGTATACTCACATAAACATATTTTTAAACTCTCAATCTGGCAAACAACTCAAGATTACTTGACATTTTTTTAGGACAACAGTAGGCTTTTTTCCCGTATAGGCCTGGGGAAAAAACTTGGTCTCATCATGTGTAAAATTTAAAAAAAAACTGCATCGTACGTAGTGGAAATAAGCAAAAACAATTACGCATTTTCGGTGTAAATTTTAAAAAAATGCGTCTATTTTCCGAATATTTAAAAGTGAGTCGTTTTCATGTAAAAAATGTTTCTATTTTGAATAAGTTTAAAAATACTGCGTCGTTTCCGCAAATTAAAAAAAACTGCGTCAATTTCGTGTAATTTTTTTAAATGAGTCTTTTCCATGCAAATCTTAAAGAAGGCAGTGTATTTTTTAAATTCTATTTAGGCCTAAGTCTACGTGGCATACGTGTAGTTAAATACATTACTGTATGAATGAACCCTTGAACTTTAGAATGACAATGCTAAAGGTGTATACTTCGAATGCAGTGCATTCCCTAACGGGCCACATGGACTTAATAAAATTCATATTTTAAACTGACCACTTCATATTGCCCATGCTCGTTTAAATTCTCTCCTTGTTTTAATAAAATGTAAAATGAGTACGGCGCTCATGACTCCTTAATTCCGTTCCGGCAAAAAACGCAAAAAGTAAAGAGAAGGCAAAACTCTAAAAAGAGTAAAAAGCAAAATAGAAGTGCAAAAAGTGGAAAAAAATGCAAACGTATTTTTGTTAGTGTAACCAGCCAATGGTTACAATTAGCATGGGAAATACTTACTTCCGATTGTAATGATGAATTATAATTTTTCGGAATTCTATGTGTACGAAAGAAACCATTACGGAATACAATTAAAGTTGAACAATTTTAATTTCTTTTGTGTCTTGAATCGGAAAAAAACGTTCATGTATGGATTGCGGGTGAGCACGGTAGGATGATTGCTTGTGAGTGAGAGAGAGAGAGCTAATGATAGTACAGCCAGCCGAAGTATCTGTAAAGGACGAGGAATGGAAAAGGAATAACTGTGTAGAAATAGGAAGGAAGATGCGAAAGGACGAGGAGCAGACAGTTAGTTGTATTGTAATGTGATGTACAGATCCAGTGGAAGGAAGCCAGTGTCTCGAAACAAACTTGGGCCAAGTTGAGTTCTACGAACTGATTTACAGTTCTCTTTTATCTGAAGGACTCTGCTCTGGATTTGGGTTTGTAGTTGGCCACTAAGTCAGTCCTTTCCATCTTCCTCTTCCATTTACTTGACGGCCTGGCCTGGTCTGGTTGATGAAACAAATAAACACTATCTGACTAATCGTGAGCGTAAGTCGCCATAAACTTAAGTTGGAGTCGTACACACTACATAATTGCAGGCTCATCTCTTATCTCCCATCACATGCCTCAAAAAAATAACATGCCTTGATTCATGCCCTGAGTAGCATATGCCATGGGTACTATGATCTGTTCCAATCAAAACTTTAACTTAACTTGAGCATATACATATACCTACATGTTTTTCTGTATTTCAGACGGAAATTAAATTGCACTGGAATTCAGCGGTGCTAAAAACCCAACCGCTGAGTGACAATCTAAATAAATAGGAATTCAGCACAGCACCTTCCACTTACATGGTTAATCACTGTATATATAGGTATATATATGGGCATGTATATATGAGTGTACCTCATCGTTAGTGTGAAGTTTATACTGCACTAAGGTGCCTCCTTGTGTCTTTCGGACATCCGGTGTGATAAATGACATACACAGAGACATTTCATGAAGCGTTTACTCCAGGGGAAGAAAAATGTGGAATAAAACCCCTGCAGACCCATCCGCAGCTTAGCTTTAGCTTCACTCTCAATGCACAAATAAACCACCATTTATTTCCATCCACATTCATAACTTCAACTTCCATTATCAGCACTCCGGTAATAACAATTATTGTAAAAATAACCATTTCAACATTATAGCTTGTGAGGCATAAATTGAGTAACAAAAATAATTTGATAGTGCCTTGTACTTATATTATATAGTCAAGTTGAACGAGACGACACATCTGTACATACACATGGTACCCAATCCACAATACGAAATAGGAAACACTTATAATTAATTATGCAGCATTACATTCGCCGTATGAAGAAAAGACACGATGTCATAGTGAAACCACACGACACTAAACCAAAAGGGAAAAGCTATGACGGAAAGATGTTTCACCACAAGCATAAGTACAAGTGAAGTGAAGTGAAGTGAGGAGAGTTGGAGCATGCTACCCTGTGTTACGCGCACAGGAAGTGAGGAGGAGATATCACTTTCTTGTAAGTAGGACAACAATAAATAGTAAACGACATAAGAGCAAGAGAAGGAGCGTATTCACTCGAAGTTAAGCTGCTACTGCTCCTGCAATTCCTCTAGGCTGCTTCATCATACCTTCGTTCGCAGTTCTCCAGTCACAAGTGTGCACTCCACATTCCATATAACTACACCAACTTCCCTCGTAAATGTAAAATGTGAATTTGACCATGTAGATGTGGTGTTTTCATTCATTCCACTCAAATCCCATGCAACCGTACCAAGTGCAACTTTTAAATGCTCGAGACACACATACAACTAATTACCGACAAACCTGATTTGTCTAAATATCTACCACATAAACCGCTGAATTTGGTCAGGCTCATGAGACCATGAGAAAGGTTCGTAGAGGTATTTGCGAATTGTCAACCAATTGAGAATCAAGGCCCAGATCAATTCCACAGCCAGAACGGAATTAGGCGACGGCTTCATATGGAGTCGGATCATGAGGTAGGGGAGAATGAAGTAACGAAACTCCAGCAACTTTTGGGGAATTAAATTGACAGCTATGACCGTCACTAGTGTGAAGATGAGACATGGATGTAACTTCACGTTCGCCGTCACAAACACACCAAATGCGATGTAGACGGGAACAAGGAGGTATTTGAGGATAGGACGAGTTTCATACAAACGTTTCCACATGTAGAAAGTGTAGTGACGGTTGTCCGCAAGAGTGTAGGGATGCACAACTGTATTATAGTAAACGACGACGAGACCGACACAAATCCAGAATACATATGTTTTCTTGTGACTATGAATCACTTGCAAAACCTCCACCGCACCGTAGGTCAGAGCTGGGAAAGCTATCACGATGGAAAATACTGAGAAGTAAAATAATTGCGGAATGTTGATGATGGCTGTATGAGCTTCTTTATCTCCCAGAACGATTCCCTCATTCACTATGATGAAAGCTACAAACATCCCAAACACGATGGCATACATGTATGTTTTCGGTATCGCTTTCTTAATCAGCCGTGGCCACATCACTTGCAACTCTTTTAAGCTCAGCTGGTTATTAAATTGAGGCATATTCTGCTCAACACTTTCCTTATCCTTCTTGTTATTTTTCTTGGATTTTTTTGAAGATTTCCGAGCCTTAGCTTCACTTTTGGGTTGTAATATCTTGAGAAAGAAATCTTCCCCTGTTTCCCAAAGAACGTTGCAACCGTGCCAGATCAGCCATACTATATTCGTCTGCCGCATCAAGATTGCAGGAATCCCTTTAAGCAAATAATGAGAGAATTTATAAAGAAATCATCACTAAGAATCTATGCGAAGATACGAAAAGGAATATATTTTGGGAATTTCGGAAACCCGAAGGAGTAAATATTTCTACGTTAAACAAGAAATCGCCAACCTAGAAGTGGAGATACAACATGTCTCTTCTGCAGAAAAGTATAGTGCATCAGCAAAACCGAGAATGTGGAGGCGGGATCGGTATAGTATAGAAATCCGAAGAACAGCATCAATGGCGACAGTCCAAGTGACAAAGTCGACAGAATTCGCTTTGTTTCAGACTCATTCTATATGATAAATAAAAGACTTCAGCTAAAAATTTTCTCGATTAAAAAAAATTAAACTAAGGTTTTTTAACTAAGGTGTAAACGAAAAAAGGCCTAAATTACCTTGAGCCTTAGTTGATTTATTTTATAGAGCAGAATCAAATTGAACCATGTAAAAATAAGACTGATGAACCGCAGATTAAAGACAGTGCAGCTGAATTTATCTCCAAAAAGATTTTCAAGCGGTCGCAAAATCCCAACGGAAGCAAGATACAGTCCTGGCAAAGTTGTGATCTTCGGATCCCACTATAAATCGTTAATTACGCATTAAAAATTAAGATTGACATATTATAATACAAAAATTAGTACCTATCTACGTTTGGAGACGTGGAATGTCAGCGACAACTACCTATCACCTATACAAACACCAGCTGTTGCGACCTACTCAACAAAATTATACTATGGCGATTTGTATCAAATCTTTAATGATATTACCTGGGACCAATTTCCGGCGCAATAAGCTTGAACTTGGGGAACATGGAAAACTTCGTCCATATAAGGAATCGTCACGATCTCATTCACCAAATAGTGTAACCAAGTCGTCGAAACAATGACACACACTAATAAAAGACCAAAGAGGATCATTCTACCTGATTTTGATTCCAACAAGGGTCCAAAAGCTATAAAAACTTGTATGTTCTAACTGAAGTTTGACCCGACGCCAAACACGAATTTTAATATTTGGCTGATTAATTAAAATAAGTTTTGCGAAATAGAAAAAATTAGAAATTGAACCGGAAATTCAGATCCACACGTAAGATCTGCCGATTTAGAATCTTGAATCTTAAAACACCTTCCCGCCTTTTCATTTCAAATTTGTCGTCTAATCGATGAGCCTAATGGGAGGTAACACAAATTACGCCATCATATATGTGGGGGGGTCATACAGGCAAATAGTGACGGACAATGTTAAAGATAGCCATTTAAGCCCATGTTAAACTGATGACAGTGGGGTGGGGGGGTCCTAAAATTGGGAAAAACAGGGTGGCGTAATATGTGTTAGCTTCCTAATAAGCTTTAGATCTTCAACCACGTGTTTTATTCCCTTCAGCGCGGTAAAGCATTTGAAAAAAACATTGTCAGATAGTGCAAGTAGTGCAACATCGACTTTAATAAAAATATAAATTTTTAAATATAAACTTTTAATTATACTACCCTACTTGTTTATTAAATTGCTTGAATTCGTAATTTTAAATATCATTTACATAAAGCGTAGGTACACAAAGCTTTTAATTCATTCACTGCTATATAGTACTAGTTGCAGGTTATACTAATAATCTTTTTTCACAAGCTATATTTCAAAACCTTTAACCATAATTTCAGAAACTACTACAATGTTGTATAAATCAAAGCAAAAATTTTTTAGCGCTTTAAAATCTTACGTGTCTAAAGAATTTACCTCTGCTCAACTTCGACTATTTTCTAGCAGTAGTACTTTTCAAAATATTAAAAGGCCACGGACCCTTTGGTCAACATTTACTAGTAGTAGTACTCATCCTAGTGGTTACAATCAAGATTTCATTAGTCAGAATTATGAAAGTAATAAAACTCTGTTCGGCAGCTCAATCTCTAGAGCAAATTACTCGTGAGTTAAAGACTTTGAAGCATGACATGTAATGGATATTTTAAAAAGGCCTTGCTTACTTTCCTTGAACTGGAATTTTAATAAATGATTTGTTTACCCCCCACATTTCAGAGGAAGACCTCAATTTTCTATCGTAACACCTGGTAAATTGTCAGCTAGAAGAACTGTACCTGACCACATAAAGACTCCAGAATATTACCGTACCGGTCGTATCACCCCTCTGAATTTCTCTGAGCCAGAAATAAAAACGGCGGAACAAATCGAAAGACTTAGGGCAGCTTGTAAATTGGCTAGAAAAGTCTTGTCGGAAGTAATAAGCCATGCTAAGGTGAAATATAGTAGATGAAATATATGTTTTAATGTAAAATGTAATTGAAATAATTACTTATATTAATTTCTCTTTCTTCTCTTGTACCATACATTTAGCCAGGAGTCACTACGGACGAACTTGATTCAATTTGCCACGAGCTGATCATCTCACATGGAGCATATCCCTCTCCCCTTAACTACAAAGGATTCCCCAAGTCTATCTGTACAAGTGTTAACAATTGCGTAAGTAAAATTTTTATAATTTTTGTTAATTGTAAGTACAGCCATACCATTATGAAAGCTACAAACCTTTGTTATTTTAATACTTATCCATATTGTTTAGTTTTCTAATCTTATAACAATTGTAGGCATGCCACGGAATTCCGGATGACCGAAAATTGGTGGATGGGGATATTGTGAATATTGATGTGACTGTAAGATTCATTTTTCATCTAGCGTTTCAAACTTACCTACCTCTGTTTCAATTTTTAACACTTGGGGTTGGTATTACCTATCAACATTAAAAAAAATGTCCCATCCAAATCCAGGTTTATTACAACGGGTATCATGGAGACTGCTCCGAAACAGTGAATATTGGGAACGTTGATTCTTCCGGCAAAAAACTCGTCAAGGTGGCTAAAGCTTGTATGAACGAAGGCATTAGTGTTTGTGGTCCCAACGTCCCATTCTATCTCATAGGTATTGTTTTCAATGTAACGGGTAACCATTTGCATGATCATCCTATTTTGCCTTGTACTTGTAGTATACCTACTCACCGACTTGTTGTACCACCATTCATTTCTTTGCAGGTATGGCCATCCAGAATAAGGCTGAGGAGAACAATTGTTCAATAGTTCCATCATTTGCTGGACACGGTATTGGCGAGTACTTCCATGGCCCCCCGGATATCTACCACTTTGGTAGGTCTTTTATTTCTTGTAAAAATGCTGTCATTAAATCTATACATAATTTCACAAGGTTTGACCCCAGTAAAAATTAATTTTCTCTATATCTTCAATACGCCCGCGTAGACTTCGACTGCCCTGGAATAATGAAGCCTGGAATGACTTTCACCGTAGAACCGGTAGTTAGTGAAGGGGGTTCAGAAATAAAAATTCTCAGCGACGGGTGGACAGCATTGACACGCGACGACGCTCGGACTGCTCAGTTTGAACACACGATTCTGATAACTCCGACGGGAGTGGAAATACTTACCTAATTAAAAATTACACTCAGTCGATTATGTTAGTGTATCTCATACGTCAAATAAATCTAGGCTATTCCTAAGTAATATTATCAAAAATCAATGTCAGGATTTCTATACTGTATTTTGTGTAAAATTATTAGGAATAAAGTCAATAAACAAATCCCAGGAAAATAATTTCAAAAATCGGCTACAATAATTCTATACTGATTTTCCGATGCATGAAATGAATATAAATTCTATAACATACATATAAACGGAAAGAGTAATGCACCAACAGGATGAATAAAAATGATTTGGTTGGGAATTTTCAAACATAACAAAGCAATTTATTGTTGTACACGATTTATTCACATTATTTACTTTTTTTATAATCATACAACTTTGACTTACAGCTTAGAGTACAGAAATAAAAAGTAGAAATGATACTTTACTAACCAAGTGGACATGAGTAGCTACAGTTACAGCGTCGTCTGTATTTGTCATTGAGAGCGTGTGGGTGCATGTGTGTACTACTGAATAATATTCGATACGGCTACGCAGTATACAAAAATACATGAAAAGTCAGGAAAAATCAGTATAATTAATGTATCATAAATATTGCTATCATCGTAAGTAATATATTATAATGGTAATCAGTGGACTCATGCAAAGATTACTTAAATCGAAATAATAAATAGTATGAAAAAAGATGCGCGAGTATCCCCATGAACCCAGTTCCTGGATGATAAGAAAAATCTATACATAGTTCTGTTTGCTTTTTTTATTTATTAAAACTCGCAGTTCTAAATGACAATCAAAACGAACGTTTATCTACGCCGGCGGTTATATTTAAAACAAAATTTAAATGTAAACATCATCGTTATAAAATAAAGGGTAAATAAATGTATCTAGTTAAAATCTTAATTTTTTCCACNGATGATAAGAAAAATCTATACATAGTTCTGTTTGCTTTTTTTATTTATTAAAACTCGCAGTTCTAAATGACAATCAAAACGAACGTTTATCTACGCCGGCGGTTATATTTAAAACAAAATTTAAATGTAAACATCATCATTATAAAATAAAGGGTAAATAAATGTATCTAGTTAAAATCTTAATTTTTTCCACTCTAATTATTTCCACACAAATAAAGTTATTGGTTGTATTGTAGTGTAATATTAATTCTTTATAATTTATTTATATATATCAACAATGAGTTATTAGTCTACACTTACACTACCTACTTCGTACAACTTTATACCTATTGAAAGGTCTATAGGGAGGTTTCTTAAGATCATTATTAGATATTACTTTCGTCAATGTTGTGTGAATAGTCACACCCATCAACCAGTCTTCGCATCTTGTAATGTGGTCTTCCGACACGTACCTTTCTATCCAATTTGCATGCCATTTCCCAAAGGCCTCGTTCAATCTCGTTGACACTGCTCGATGAGTCTGTATAATTTTAAACAACAAATAATTCACATCAAAACCAATAATTACTTTCATACCAATTCCCTACATAAATAATTGCGTAGAAATTAATTCATTAAGTTTAGAGTTTTACTCACACTTTGTGCCCTTTTCAGAGCTCCTTTAAGGTAAATAAAATTTTCACTATTGACAACAAAAATCATCTTGTAGGAATTTGGATTAAACTGGCACTGGAGATTATCTTGGATAATGTAATCGTTAGATATCTTCCCATTCCCATCGCGGGAATTGAGCATAAGGGTTAAATCTATATCTTCTGGGTCGGTTTTTATGGTAGGACTGAAAAAAGAATTTAAATTTTTATTTTCTAAGCATTTCAAAATTATTAATTATTACATGATTTGAATTTGAAACAAGACTCACCCTCCTTCCTTCCTTAATTTAGGGGCAGCAGACGGATAATCTTTACTCGTTTCATCTCTATAATCTAAATCCTTTTCTTTTTTAATTTCATCAATTATTTCGGGTGTCGTTAAATCGTCACGACTGTCACCATCAATCTCCATTGGACCCTCTGATGATGATCCTTTGACAGGTAATCTTGGTATGACTATCTCTCCCTGGAATTTCTGCTGTCGTCTCTTCTTCCAATTACGGATATTTCTAGGTAGAAAAACAGGTCTCCTCGACAGTTCCCTCTTCAAGTCGTCTGCACCCGATTCTCCTGGCTGAACGAACCTCTCCACGTATGCTGCCCACTTCGCATTCTCATTCGTAGGACTAGTCGGCGGAGGCTCACTCTCTAGCAGTTCGAATGTTATTCTGCTCTGTTTCTTAAACTGTTGAAGATTATCAAACGGTCCAATCAACAATAATGTATTAAATCACCCTTTTTGCAATTACTCAAGAAATTGAAAGCTTGACAAAAGATAAACTTCACTTACGTAGACCACTTTAATACACCCATCATCTGCAAATGCTTTCTCTGCTTTTTTGAGGTAGGCTATCTCAGAAGCCACACGCTGATGCATTGTAGCACACAAACCGCCGGCACCACCACGACGCTGACTTTGTATGAACAACTCCAGACATCGTTGACAAGAGTCGTCACTTACTAATGTTTGCAGCTACAAAAACACAAAAAGCACACAGTTAAGTAATAGAAAGCATCAGTGCATTTTTAATGAATTTTTTTCAACCAAAGTTTCTATTTAAATTATAACTGACAGTACCTGTCGAACAGCATTTGCAACAACCTTATCCAAGGTATAAGCAATGTAGGCATGTATGCCAAACATTTCTCGTAAGGTATCTTCAAAATTACTAGGTTCAATGTTTCCATCTAACAAATTTCTAACTAATTCTAAGAAGAAAGGGTAGTAATATTCCACGTCCACATCGTCTGAAAAATACCACAGCAATGTAAACAGATTAGTCTTCTAATAATCAAACTTATAGATTTACGTTTCATACTTAGATTTTATACAAGACATTAAAATTCCATGAGAGCGTTACGTTTGGGTCGAAGTCGCAGAATTGAAGCTGCGGAATTTTTCTCTGTCGGGTCCTTCATTTCCTCATCTAGCAGCTGCTTTGCTTTCTCCCTCATTTTATTTAGTCGCTCACATAGAATAAAATGAAGTCTTAGGAAGACGTACCAACAGGTATTTACATACATAATCGTATATGCTTCGTCCTATTAATAATATTAACAACATCATTGAAAAATGTGTCGTAACTCAATTTGCTTTGTAATACTTGACAGTGTAATCTTAGAGGGGAACTTACAGCTTCTCCAGTGGATAAATATCCCATTTTACGCCGGTATCTTTCAACCTCGCTATCATCATCTTCGATTTTAACGTCGGCGAAAAAGTCATCTTTACTTCTTGTACTTGAATCCGCGTGTAATTCTGATCTTGCTCTGCAGTTCTCACTATTTTGTAGTTTCTTATCCCTCTTGGCCATAACTCTTTTGGAATCTTGAGATTCGTGTGTTAGCGTAGTCGACTGAGCACCACTACCCTCTGCACCTGTTCCTTCTGCCTCACCGTCTTCTGTGTCCTTTCTTGCATTACTTTGAGAGCCTTCGCCTGGACCCTTGTTGCTACCATTGCCCTTTTTAGATAAACCATTTTTACGGCTACCATTTCGGATTCCATTCTGCACCGGCGTCGATGAATCGGTAGGACTCTTTCTCCCATCCAGTTCATCAGGGGAGTCTGAAATTTGCAACATCATGTTACCTACATTAATGAATACTGATTTTCTATTTCTGACACATTTAAAGTAGGAAATACATCGCAACTGGACTCACAATCATCGATTTCATCTTCAGTTATTTCCAACCGCTTCTGGAAGAAAATATCTGGAATGAATTGTTTTAGCATTTGCTTAATTTTCCGCTTATCTTCCTTTTGAATTCCACTCTGACGACGAACATGATGAATTAGAAGATTATTCGCATCTTCTATAATGGATATATCCCTATGTGCAAACATAAGGTGGGCTCCCGAGTAATGGGCTTCAGTGTCTTCCATACCGGATTGTTGTTCTTGTCGCTGGAATTACCAACATAGTAAATTTAATTGATTTAGCATACTTTCATTTGCATAGCAACTTCTATTACGAGTAATAAAGTTGGGTGAAAGGGTTGTTCTTACCTCTTCAAAAACTGTTTCTAGCTCACTGATCAAAGCTTTCGATCGTAGTGCACGAATATCTGTTTGCTTAAATGTGATTCCCTGATGATCCAACGACTTGAGATAAAACCGTTCGATTTGTTCCCTCCAGATCTTATTGAATCCTTTCTGTGCTTCACGCCATTCCTCCTCCTTTGCTTTCAAACGACGTAATACAAGGGGCACTGCAGTCGCCGGTTGCTTCCGTAATCCATCCATGATCTCTCCGGCTTTGTCACCATAAAGCCTGCGTACAGCCCGCTGATGGATCGTAGGTGATGAACCACCCAGACATTCGTCCAGCTCGAAATCATTCAGATCTTCCTGTGACATCCTCGACATTTTCTTTGCCACTGATTCCAACACTCGAATTGTGGAAGCATTCGTTTCAATAACAACATCGAGCTAAAACATAAAAGCATGATAATATTGCAACAACAAGGAATATCGCAAAATATATAGTAATAAAAATGCACCTCAATAACACAAATAATTTAGATAACATCTAACAAACCCAACCAACCTCAAAACGTTCATCCTCACAACGATAAATATACTCCTCAAACTGAGTTTTCCTGGACGTGATAAACGTAGAGTCTTCTGACCAAGTAGGAAAAGAAACCCAGACGTCGTTAAGAACTTCGTGGCACAATGGCGTGCGTCCACTACATTTAGCCGGAACATGATTTTTGGGTAAAGCACAATAACTTGCTCCAAGCCTCTTGCAGGTTGAAAAATCTATTTAAAAACAATAAAGACATTTTGGCACCTTTGCTTGAACAACAAATTCGTAAAAACTATTACTAGAAGATTATGTTCTACATATACAATTACTAAACATTCAAAAATTTACCGATTTCCATTGACTGCTCTTCCGAAAGCTTTTCCTGCTTAGCTATAGGCGCAGGAATTGGTTCGTAGACAGTAGGTCCATTATCGTTCAGACCAATAAAGTCCTTAAACCAAGCGTACAAATCCGGACTTTTGGACAGGAAGGGTGTTACTAGCTGAAGAAGTTCTGACAATGACAATATTTCGTCATTATGCAGAATTAAACACCGAAGGAAATTTTCGTAAATATCGGGAGCCTTTAAAAGCTGGCGGACCTAAAATTAAATATTCAAAAGTACCAATTAGTGTCATTATCCGTAGTCCGCCTAGGCTGTAAAATGGTAATCAAAATAAATGATTAATTTGTTTAACCATACCTTGTCAAAGAATGCAAACTCATTTAAGCTGCCATATTTCCCAGCTTCTGCAAGGGATACATCCTTAAATGTAGACATCCGGAATTTCTTGGTGGCTGTTGTGTTTGGTTGCAGCGTTGGTCTCTTCGTCGCTCCCGAAGGAGCGGGCTTGACAGTTACAGGGAACTCGCGTGGAGCTTTTGCGGTTTTCTTGACTGGCTCTACGGTATTTTTTGGACCCGCCTATTTATATTTTATTCAATTACAAAATTAAATCTCTATTTAGTGGCCACAATTACGATTATTTTTACTGTATTTCAATTTATATTCTACTTCATGTTTTCTATTATCTTTGAAACTTATTTTTTCACAGAATTGGAACCA
This sequence comes from Ptenothrix huangshanensis, assembly GCA_036851915.1. Classification (NCBI taxonomy): domain Eukaryota; kingdom Metazoa; phylum Arthropoda; class Collembola; order Symphypleona; family Dicyrtomidae; genus Ptenothrix; species Ptenothrix huangshanensis. Next base: position 19,019 of record JAAXYX010000912.1, read on the forward strand.
GTTTAGTCATGCGCTGAATACGTTTATCAGTTGAACTGAATCTACTTACAGTGCTCTGATGATTAGTTGCATCAGGTAAAAACTGTCCAAACTCTTGCAGAAGATCATCTTGATTCTCAAACAATTTTGAAACTTGAGAATAAACTTCATGCTCGGTCAAATGTTTCGAAGTTTGTGGAAGACCTTCTTTAATATTCCTCTGCTCCTTCTGGTAAGTATGAAGAATCTCAAGGAATTGCTTGTATTTGTCAGGTTGTCCTTGGAAGCGACTCTAGATAGTGAAACAATAAATCCGACGGTCATACTTAGGCCTCCACATGTGCCATCATCTTTATTTATTGCTCCCCATAATCTGACACTGCGAGAGTGGAGCTCCCATTCCATTCAAACCTACTCACCTTTATTTTATTCACGTAATTGATGGCGTGATTAAATTCCACTGGCTGGCTTTGTAAACTTGGAAAGGCGGACTGTACAAACGGAGACGAGAAGGAATGTGTAAATGTCGGAGTTGAGCCGGTTTCGAAATTATTTGTTGGTGCGGCTAAAGTAGGGGCGGGTGGTACTGGCGAAGTTCGTCCGTTGTTTACAGGAGCGGGGCCACTGGAATCATAAAAATAAACCCTTAATGAATATACTGGGGAGAAATCCATAGTTTCCGCGACCAAAGTTCCTCTACAACCTATTTGATGTATGTATGTATTTGCAAACCTGTGAGGAGCTATAGTAACAGCGGAACGTATTGGGAGTCCTGGCATATTATGCTGTATAATAGACGAGGTTGTGGGTCCTCCTTGTTGATGTGCCGGCGAGCCTGGTACAGGATTTGTCTGAACTGTAGTAACAACGTAGCTACCTCCTTGACCAACCATGCTCAATGACACCTACAAAACCGACACACATTTCATTTACAAAAATGGCGAAAACATCACCACCTAAAATTACGAAGGTAAATAATTCATCTCACAAATATAATACAGCAGTACTAGAATTTAAAAACAACAAAAATTTCCACTGTCTTATTGTATTAAGACAAAATAAAATAATTATACCCATGCAATTTGCATGAATATAATTTTTTTATTGCATGCTGCAAATCAAGATGAAATAAAAAAACTAAGAAACCTGATTATTTGTATGTACTTCGATTTTGTAGCCGGGGGGAAGAAATGTATTGAATCCAACTATAAGCTCCGGGTGACCACGAAACAAATGTGATACTCTGCTGATTACTCCAGGTGTATCGATGCTATTTAATTAAATAAAAACCGCATATTAGTGACTACACAACGATCCACATTCCCACAAAAGTACTCTTTCTCAACCATTAGGTAACTAATTAAACATTTCCCATCTCCATCCTTTAATTAGCATCACCAATAACGAAAACACAAGTAAACAAAAACCCACCTTTGAGATTTGAATTCTTTCATAATATCCAAAAAGTCATTGTAAACTTGTGGCTGGTTCCCGAACTTGTATTTAACTTGATCCAGATAATTGAGGGCGTCTTCGACTTTGAGTCGTTGCTATAAATCCACATAAAATGCATATTTTATTAGAACACACGCTCCAACATTTTCATCATCATCGCTATCACCATTCCTCCTGTACACTAAAGCATAGCAGCATATTGTAACTATTTGTACTTGTTTTCATTCCCATATATTCAGTTACTGAGCCCGAAAAACGATAGAAAAATAGCTAACAGTGAGAGGAAAATTTTATTAAGTCACTGTCCGGATAAATGGCACAAAACCACAAGACAATAATAAAAAACAATAAATATATACCTACATAACATGTACACATTCCCATTTACCATCTTATTTATACCGTACCCGTATTTACGCATACAGATAAGTGAGAGCTGAGTGAATGCTACCCAAATGATTAAAATAAGATGGCAAGTTTTTATCGTGTAGGGAGCAAGTACGATAACACAATGTAGTAAGAGACGGTGATAATTAGAGCATTCAAGGATTATGCATATTATAAAGCCAGGAATGTGTGTGCAATCCAAAATAAAAGTCGTGTTCCTTTCTCATTCGCGTTTAATGTGTCAGAAGTTCGAAGGAACATTAAAAATGATGATTGCTCCGGCTATAAACAGTATCATAAAATAAAAGGAAAAAGATGGCATGGACTAGTAGCTGTCATAGTCATAATCATAGGTAGAATGGTGTGTGCTTGGGTAGGTAAATACAAATGAAATAATTAGGCACACCCACTTAACTTACCGCCACCGTTGTAGCTACAAACATAAACAAAATAAATGGCAACTAAATATCACTGCAGGTCTATTTTAAATGGTCAATGAAAGAGTATCGATCTAACGGACGTTTAAAAATGATCAGCGATAGGTTCCCTTGTCGCCTTCCTTTTTTAACGATGAAGTACAAGAAGCAAAACTCGCATTCTAAATATGCTAGACATAGAGATAGCTAAAGTACTATTATGATTTCTATAAAACTAGCGTTAGTGCATGTTGCAGTTTGTTTTGGAGCAGCCCTATGGTCTAGCCGTCCTACTTGCAAACCAAGCTATCTGACTCACATCCTCCTTTTTCTCTTTCCACATAGAACCTTTTGCTTCCTCCCTGGCATTAGGGGCCATCCATAAAATACGTAACGCCCAACGGGTCTATAATAAATAAACCACTCCTCCAGACTCATACGAAAATTCAAGATATCTAGTCATACAAGTCAACCATAGCAACTTTTCATTCTTGACATTCTACTTTCAAGCGGGAGTTTCATATGAAGCAAGATACGGCGACAAGCGTATAGCGTATCCAGTATCCAGCGTTCACTTTGGATCGCATTATGTACCAACTCCGGATTCGAGTATTTGCACGCGCTGAAGAAACGAAACGGATACTACTCGTGGAACACAACGGTTAGGGTGAGATACGGCGACAAGCGTATCCAGCGTTCACTTTGGATCGCATTATGTACCAACTCCGGATTCGAGTATTTGCACGCGCTGAAGAAACGAAACGGATACTACTCGTGGAACACAACGGTTAGGGTGGAGTTAGGGGGGTGGAATAGAAGCACCTGGTTCTAATTGAATTCTTATAGTTTTCGTTGGCCTCGGCAGTAGGTACCTAACATGGTGTAGAAATTCCTTACATACCATTTTAGTCAATTATTTTGCGCACTTAACTTGGCCTTTATTTGCTTTTGAAATCGGATGATGCATACCTCGGATTGACTGGAGCCTTGATGAACGCCACCATCACTTGATGGGGGTGCAGCAGCTGGTTCGGTAGTATTACTAGTGCAAGCTATTGAATTTGGTACATGCACGGACACCGACACATTTTCGTCACCGCTGTCTTGTCCTCCTACTTGAGCTGCAAAGACAAACATTTCTTTTATCCACACCACGGTATGATTACGCAAGAAGCCTTATTACAAGGTTACACTTAACCTGGACATGAGAAGACTAGTAAAGTCATCAATAGCGGTACCAATAATTTGTCTCTAATCTAATTTCCATGCTTCAACAGGACACGATGGTATCTTACCTTTAACCGGGCCATTTTTTTCGTTTTTTTACATTCCTCCCTACTCACTTTTTCATGCTGATTCCATATGTCATTGGTTTTTGTCGCTCACTTACAGGAGCCGAGATATTAAAGGTCAAAGTTCCTAATTTGCGTATGTTTTTTAATGGCATGTACCTACCTAAAAGCTTCAACACACGAAGCAGTTACTATTGTTTATGGTTAGGTTAGGTTACGCGGCGGGGGTTAGGGGGGCGCAGCGCCCCCAATCGCAGGGGGTCGGGGGGGGGTGCAACCCCCCAGCCGCTGGGGGACTCCGACGACAACAGCTTAGGTTTGGCCTGGCGACGTAGGAGCCAGCCGCACCGAAGGTGCGGAAAACCTATGCTGTTGTCTTTGGACTGGATAAGGGTATGGAATTAGGTATATTTCACCAATAATGCATATTTTTGTGTTTTGGTTCGAAATTATTGTAATTCGAGCAAATGCGCAAAAACGTAGATTCTTACGTATGTACATGCCATTAAAAAATATAGGGAAATCGTAAACTTTGACCTTGAATATCTCGGCTCCTGTAAGTGAGCGACACAAACCAATGACATATTTGAAATCAGCATGAAAAACTGAGTAAGGAGGAAAGTAAAAAAACGAAAAAAAAGTGGCCCGGTTAAAGGTAATTTTTTACATAAACAAACTTCTTCCTATGGTAAGGAGAACCAAAATTATAGATTCATGGATGCTCAAACCTTGATTTCAAATCCCTGAACCTGTTGCTAAGAGGGAAAGATAAAATAATTAGCTTTACTAATGTCTTGCTAGCATTAGAATTAATTTTGTTCAATGAAATATAAAATGCTGCACAGAATAGTATAAAAGTAGCTAGTTAAAAATTGAAAGTATACACAATTAACCACTTTGAAACTTGGCCCCCATCAAAAATAATTTTCAAAAATTAATCCACACGTCAAAAACTTGTGCAGGACTACAATGATCACTGAAACGATACCCACTAATCATGAATCTTGATTTGCAGTAGAATGGAGCAAGTGTACAACCTTAGAAAACTGCAATTGTGATGTGGTTATTTATTAGGTAATTATTATTCGTTTCCCTCCTTCAATAATAAATAAAGTTATCAGATAAATATCGTCGCAGATTCTACAGTCGCAACAACACCAATAGGGCATAATAAGGTATCTTGCTTTTTGAACCACATGGAGGACCATATAAATAGCACGATCAACGATTTGACACGATCGCATGTTTCAACTAGCATCTAGTCTAAACGAGTTTTAATTTATTTGATGGATAACTTCTCGAAATTTTAGTTGACTTCAAACATTAGTCCTAAATAATCTTTACGAGCAGCTTTACGAGTGTTTCTTGAAGAAAAAGTAACTTTCCAAAAATGAATCTAAGCTGGCCCAAACAATGTTTTTCTCTATAAAACAAGAAATATCTCAACTCTTTCAAGGTTTTTTAAAACCTATGTTGCCAAGTGGGGAATACTTACGTCAACTAAATCTTTCACAAAGTATCTATTAAACAGTTGACAGTGGAAGTACTCGTGTAGACTATTTAAAATATGCGCTCTCCGATTCAACTCATACCGTGTTATTTACAAGAACCCCTCTGAACATATAACTATGAATCAATTATTAGGGGTCCAAAATCTTGTATCTTAAAACTTGAAGAACTAATTCGTTTGAACTTTTTCCACGGCTAGAAATATTAATAAGCAATACTCACTTATCAATCAAATTAAAACACATTAAAATAGACTTAAATGAATTATAAGTAAACAACATTTAGGTAATAAAATATGTGAAGTACTCACGTTGGGCTGGATTTGAATTCAAAGATCTGAAGGCGACAGTCCCAGAGGGTAAGCTTGTCAAGGTTCTGGCAGCTGAAGCCATACTAATGGGCACTGACCCAGGAGCAAGAGTAATCGTTGAACCAATTACACCTCCTTGCGAGACTCCCATAGAGACATTTGAAGATCCGGGAAGAGTCACAGAAACACCACCACTCGAGCCAGATGTTAAAGGTGATCCGGGATGAAGATTCATGGGATTCGTGCCCGTCAAATTGATAGACACGTTATGCGATGCATTTTGAATATTGGAGGAAGTTGCTGTGACCGAGCCTTGGTGTAAACTCATGGAAGTCACATTGGAAATATTTGCAGGGATACTATGACTAAGTGTACTATTCACTGAAGTATTCAAATTGGACAACAGTGTGGATTCCTAACCCGGCTGGGTTTCCATGACCGGACGAGGTCATTGTTCCTGTTGTTGATTGACCTGCGGAGGAAGTTGAGGTCGTTGTGGAAACTGAATTTCCCTGTGAGGCACCACCAACACCAACACTAACACCAATATGATGAGCTGGAGGCGACGATGACGATGATGATCGTCCTAAAACACTTTGAGCTTCAGATAACGTTATGAGAATAGGTGGATGTCCTTCAACCGTTTGATTTGTTGGAGTAGATAATGCGGGTAATGTCAGATTTTGACCACTAGATACTATATTTTCAGTAGTATTGCCATCTTCCATTTTCTGTCCAATTATTCAACTAACATAAAATAGAGAAACAAAGAAAAATCAAAAAATTAGTGGTAGCCAGGATTTTGGATTTTACGCAGATATCCCACGGAGAAACCAAAACATTCAAGAGTCATTTCAAACACGCTACTGGGATGTAATAAAAATCCTGAGTTTAAAATATGTTGTCAAAGACGGGTAGAATTTTACAGTTGCATCTTATAGGCAGTATATGGGGTCTGGGGATTGCATGCATTTGAACCTGCACTTGGGCTACACTACACTCATATTCCCATCTCTCTCACTCTCAACCTCTCCACACACACCACGAGTCCCAAGTCCCAACAACACAAACACACACGAACCCCGAACACTGACAACACTCCACCGATGCCTTCCGCCGCTCCAACTTCCAAGCCTCCCGAACACCCAGCCAGCAAAAACGACGTAACAACACCCACCAACTACCTCCCAAACACATGCACCCCACACGCTCCCAACCTCTCTCACCAACCAACACGTCTCCCCTCCCCCTCTACAACGTCACCCCGGCACGACCCCAACACCGCAAATCCTACATACGCAGCAAGGCAAATAGAATAAGTTCTACTTGTCTTGATACGCAGCTGGCTCTTTCTCTTTGGCCCATTCCCCACTCGCATCCCACCGCCATCTCATGCTCAACCGAGGAAACTTCTACACGGCCAACAAGTTTCCTTCGTCACAACATAAATATTATTCCCTCCCACATGCACAAACCTATATCTTCACCCGTGCCTTTCAGCCTTTCACTAGTGCTATAAAGTCATATCTTGGGCTTGTATCTTGTATACTAGGTACTCTCAAAAATAAAAAGTATATTTGTTTTTTTTAATTGAATGATAATTGCTGTTGTTGTTTTTTAATGAAAATTGTTGCTGTTGTTGTTTTTTAATGAAAATGGTTGCTGTTTCCTTAAATTAATTCAAAATTGTTGTTTTTGTAAATTGAACTTAAATTGTGAATTTTAAATTAAACTAAAATTGTTGTTTTTTTAAATTGAACTGAAATTGTTTTTTTAAGTTGAAATAAAAATTATTTTGTTTTTTTACCCAAATTATCTTTTACATGTACTATTGTAATGCCAGCCACTGTAAATAAATCATTTTACGTTCTCTCTCGAGAATAATTGTTTTTAAAACCGTTTTCGCTTCCCTGAGAAAGTCTCATTTGAAACAACTTTATAGCACTTGGTATACTACTTTTACACACTGGGTTTTTAGTCGAGTCATGTTTTGTCATTTTTCGGATTTTGTTTACCATTATTTTTGTTTTACTTATATTTTATGAATATTGAAGAAATCACTATTTTGTTCATTAATTACATATTGGTGCTTCTTTGTTCTTCGACCTAGACCTCGACAAATATGGTGGTTCAAATTGTTCACAAAATAAAAGCAAAAACTTGCGAAAAATTTTACAACTCTACCCATACACTTACCTCTCACATAGACTATTTTGCATCCACAATCTAATGCCAAGCAGACAGCGTCGTTGAAGGACCATCATATGTTAACTGCAGTAGGCCCCTAAAGCAGAATGCTGATGTTATTGCTACACACTAAGCATTTACTATGCTCAGCACGGGCATACCTGCAGTTAATACATTTTGGTTATTCAACGAGATAAGCTCTTTTGCAGGAAGTACTAATTCTTCACCTTCACCTGGCCTGCCTACAATGTATACTTTAGTACATTACTTACTAGTATAGTAATGTCGTCGTCACTTCACGTCTTCCCACTCTACTGCCATAGAAGAATGCGAGGGGGAACTTCATAACGCGGCAGTGCATTCAACAACCCACCATTGGCATTGGATTTGGATTGGATTGGATGGGAGATATTCTCGAAATGCTAAAGCCAAATTCTACACACATCCCGTGCAAAGCAGTTTATCTTACCTTGCTATTATTATTGCATTGCAAATTACAATCTTATTGAAGGCCTATTGAAAGTTTGAAAGCAACCGATTCCGAAACCGATGCGAACAAAATTCAACGGATAGAAAACATCCTTTCCCATCCATCGTCATTGCTTACGATTAGTTAAACCCGTATAACAAAAAATAAATGCAACAATAGTATTAACATTAACACATTTAAAGCACAAAATGTATTTGTAGTACTATTAGTATTTTGCCTTTGATCTAGAATCTAGAATTCCTATGCAAATCAAATCATTCTAAGATATCTACGTAATGCATAATCTGTATAGTTGCAAGTCTCCAGTGTGCCACATTGCATCGATTGATTTCCCTTTTTGTTTGATGGTAAAAAAGTTACGAGTATCCAAGTAATTAGTTTCCTCGGATTTGGAATTCAAAGATTTCGATTTCCATTCACACGTTGTAGTCAATCAAAAGAAGCAATTAGTTATTCTTTCAAAATATTCAAAACATTCAGCATTCAAACTTCAAAAGAATAAACATTTCCCTATCCTCATCCCAAGGAGGAGGAGGACGAGGAGAGGAATGTATTGGAAATTGTAATTACAAATCAGAAATCAAAAGAAGGGTTTCAAGTTCAATTGAACTTAATCTACAATTACAAGTGAGTTTAAACCTACGACGGTAACGTATGAAGGGCGGAATGGAATGGCGAAATTAATTGGTAAAATAAATAATAGGTAATCAAAAGAGCGGGACTGAAAGTTCGGAAACCCATCAAAATTCAGTGTCTACCTATCACTACAATTCTCTGTTTCACATCCCTAATTCATAATTTTGTCAAAATGTATTAAATTATGCTACTGTAATTAACAAGAACAGCACAGATTCAACGATTGGCATTTAGCATTCAACATTTTGAAATTCCGGAGTATCAATTATATGGTACTGTTTTTACAAGGTCAATGAATATATCATGATGAATGTATAATGCTATCCTATGCTCTATTGGCAGAAGCTGAATCGACATACCTAATAGAGTTAATCAATCAATCAATTATGGTACTGTATATTAATCGAGTTTAATTTTTGAAACGAACTGATTATGAATTTTTGTATCTAACTTGATAATGGTTTTAATTTTTAACCACGCAGAAATGTTGGGTGGTTATTTTATAGGCAATAATTATTAATTCGACTAAAGAGAAAGGTCAAGTTTGAAAGCATCGACTCTCCTTGTTTGACTGTTGGTTCTGCCACCTTCTAACAACTAATACTGAAAGCTAACTGTGTAACAAAAATAACTTACCATCGATAAAGATATCGATGCAGACTGATGTTGATGGGGCCATCCCCAACATTGTAGAATTATTGAGAGTATAAACGTAATCATCCGTAATTTTATCAATTATTGAGTACACGAATTTTGAAAATGAAGAGTAGTTGATTGACGATTGACGATGATAGGTGATTCACAACGACAATATCAGCCCGCCGTTGATAATGGAGTAGGTGGTAGGAGTTGCGGATGACAGCAATTTAATTATAAATGATAAATCAATTTAAATATACTTGGAGATTTTTTGTATTATTATGTTGTATGTTATTGAATATCAAGTAATGCACACTGTAAATCTCGGAACCAATTTGTTAGGTATAGGTATGTGTAATATCGTAGTTTCAATGTTCAAGTTTGCTTCAGATTCAGCAGAGGTAATGAATTGTCACTTGTCAGTGTGGCCATATCGAACTCCTTCACATTCACTCACTATAGTTACTTAGCAAAGGCTACTTAAGTATGTACTTAGGGAGCATCCATAAATTACGAATCATATTTTTGAAAAATACC
>JAAXYX010000913.1:0-28830 GCA_036851915.1 Ptenothrix huangshanensis
ACCGCACTTCACTACAAAAATCCCCCATTTCAAAATCAAACTGTCTTTATTTAACCTCCAACAACTCTCAGCCCTCGGGAATGGTTTCAAATTTACGCGTGCTATCAAAATGTCATCTGTGCATTAAAAATTCCCAAGTAGCCATAACCATTGTTTGCACCACATTTCAGACTGTTTTGACAATCAGTTATTAACTCGAGATAAATAATCCCAGAAAATTAATCCTATGTATGCATTTGCCCATGTAGCAGATGTTTCTATTTCTTTTCTACGATTTTTTTTATCAAAGACCTGAATTCAAATCCTGTACAGAGTTGCGTGTTTCAATGAATCCAATGCTGTCGATCCAATTATCATTACTATTACTATTACTAATTACTGTTTCGTTCAACTGAAATCTATTGCTAGTAAGAGCTGCAATTATGTGCACTGTTATGAAAGGGAAGATAAGGGAATATCCTTTTTTTATAGCTTTTAGTCACGCTGTGCTTGTGGAAGTTTGTGCGATGTCAAGACTGGACCTAATACAGTAAGCATGAAAATGAATGATGACAAATTAGCTACTTCTTGCACAGGATTTATATAAATAATTAGGTAAACGTTAAAGTAGAGAACACTACTGAAGCTTCCTTGTAGACTTGCACTGTACGGTTTTTCCTAATGTGGGTTGATTTAGTGTATTGGAACGAGGTAGGATTAAATCTCGTTAGACATTGGAAGGACGAGGTGCACCAGGACCACTAGGAACTACGCTACGGTTTGAACGCACGGCTCGGAGGAAATTCGTAGAAGGCACAACCACTGTTTGAGTGCAGAAAGTCTTTACCTTGTCTTGTCTTGCCTTGCCTTGCCTTGGCTGCTCGCCGTCTTTGCCACTGTGCTACGTGGAAGAAAGGGAAGCGAACAGCAAAGGTCTCTCTTGTTAGGCACGTAGTTCTATTCCCAAGACCAAAAGTTTGTTTTCAAGTGTCGTATGCTGTTACTAGTTCTCCCCTAAATTTGTTTTCAATTTCATACTTTTTGAAACTTGTATTGCCTGATCCAATCGTTGTATCCACACTTCTATACTTCTCCAAGAGAATCCAACCCATTCCCATTCTCTTCTTCCTTGCTTCTTTTTTCAATGTTTCCTACACATCCTCGCCATTCAGGTTTCAATCTCTCCAAAAAAGCAAATTATTTCCACCATACCCACACACAAGCATTCATTCATCCATCCATCCAAACGACTGTATACAAAATTACATGTAGAAGCCTCCTCTATCTACCCAGCTACATCCTATCTCCATCTCTATATCTACCTATAGCCCAGTCCTCAATCCTTCTCTCCACACATATGTACACACACATCCACCGATTTTCATATTTACCACATTCCCAGCTACCAGAAATATTCAATTTCCCACCGCTTCAAAAATTACGCATCGCCCTGCATTTTATTCCCTTTCGAATTTAATTCTACTGCATTTACAAACATGTAACGACCCGTGAGTCTGTCCCTGGCGAGTCACAATCTTCGTCGTATAGGAATAGCGTAGATAATATAGCCACGTAATACTAGTAAGCTCCAGATACGCCTGTAAATGTTTCATGATACGTGGAATCATTAATAAAATAATGAGTTGAAATTAATATGAGAAGAGGAAGAGCAGCTGCGTACTCGCCCAGCCTCAGTCCACGGATCAAAGAAGCAATGCTAAGACGTCGACGGAATGTCTAATTATATTATTATTTGCGTTTCTGAGATACGACTTGAAGAATGATTTTTTATCTCGTATGTAACTGCTTTCAATAAATACACAATAAATAGCGAGACATGGAGCTAGAGCTTCAATGCCTGCCTGTCGTGACAAATCAGGGATGTTGTTATATTTTAATCTGTTATGTTATGTAGTAGGGAATATAGCGGGCTGGGTGAATGGGGAAATTAGGTGAGTAAATACAGTGTCAGTTGGCTATGGCTATGGTTATGGGCTGAGGATGGAATGGAATGGCTTGTCCCAATAGCTTGATATACTGTTGTGAGAGCGTATACGAGGAGACTGTGGAGTTGAGAAAGGAAAAGGAACGTATATAGAAATGTCATTGGTAATGAAAACAACCATCCTGTCATGATGAAGAGTCTGATGCATGTTGGAAAAACTCGTTATACACGACAGTTGTTGGCCTTTCCGTCTTCGTTAGACTAATTAGACTGATTGAACGTAAAGAGATATGTAGGTGGGGGCTTACTGGAGGCTGCTCGTCATCCATTATACGCTCCTAACCCAGTGTGGAGCATAGTGAGCTGGAAGCAAGTTGGGATATCGTCTCAATTAGCTTCTCGCTCCTATCCTGCCCCACGAAACAGACACAGAGCCATTGGATCGACTCGTGGAAGGAACTGACTCGACTTGGAAGCGAAGCAAGGAGTTTCCTTCCTTCGTGCCGTCTCTAAAGCGAGTGCTATGAAAGCGTTCCCTTTCAGCCGAGCTGATTACATTTTTACAGAATGGAAGAGCCACCGAGGAAGCTCGATGGAGTGTAGGTAGGTAGGTAGGGCAGTGTAGGGAGAACGCAGACTGAATACACTTGACTTCTCTCATCGCAACCACGGCTATCAGTGCTACTCCATTTAGATTCAGTCTAAATCGACACTTACTCCCTTACTTAAACAAATAAAAGGCTGACTAGAATATCCCAAGTGAAACTTTACAGACTTTGAGCCTTGGATGTGATGTGTGGTTGGAGAGTTAAAAACAAGACGTCATATAAGACGAATTTGACTTGGAGTGTGGAAGGTTTAAGAAAACAAAGTGGGATGAGACTGGGTCCTTTGACACCAGAAAACACTCCTTTCCATGCTGTATTTGGACGATAAAGAGAAACACATTGGGATCAGAGTCGTCCTCTAAATCTATTCCTTATGCGAGAGCCAGCTTTATCTGTTTCCTAGGAGGTCGTCTGTGCTGCGGTTGGTTTGAGAGAGAACGTCGTGTGTATTATTCATTATTCCCATCGTCGTCAACAACGGCTCATTTAAACTCAAGTTCTCTGCTCCGAACGACGATCATTTGGTAATCATTAAGGCATTGAGATGAATCTGTGCATGGATCAGTTGCGCCGTAAGAAAGGCGGGAAAGCCAAATGGGAGAACACCCACAAAAATAATAAAAGTAACAAGCGTGGCAAATGAGGTAGTTAGAGAAATGTGTGGGTCAACTAGGAAAGTTGAGCGTGGAGGAGGTAGAAAGGCAGGCGGAAGGACAAGGAAAGAGAGGAAAGTGCAGGCGACGGTGGATAAATGTTGGCAAAATACTTAGGCTAGGAAATGGCAGGACAGGCTGAGCGCGAGAGAAATGAGCTAAATAATGTTGCTACCTCAGAGATGATGGCTGCGAGATGGAAATAATAAGTTGTTGGAAGGAAAACTCGGGCTAATTGTTTGAGTTAAAGTAGAGGAAGGACAGGCGCGTTTTGAATGGAACTGGTACTCTAAGCCAATTAGTATCAAATGACTTGTGTACGTCGTGCTGGAGTGAGACTCACTCACTCTTGAGTGATTGTGTCTGCTGATTATTGTGTATGGGAATTCATTAGAGAGATGGAAGGTTGTTATGGTGGAAGGAGGCCTGGATCTGAAAGTCATCCTGTAATTGCATTCATTTGGTGGGGCTGGATTGTGCGTGGTGGTGGTGGTAGGTAGCGAGTTGCTGGCTGGTGACAGAGTTAGTTGCACTGTGCGCTCTTTATGTCGGATCTCGAGTCAGCATTGTTGCTCATGACACTTTGAATAATTACTAATTCTGCAGAAATAGGATGTTGGATAATCAGCGTATCTTTCAGTTTCCTTTCAAGTGAGGAGGTCTAAAGAGGGAGAGAATAATATTAGATGCCGTGCTGTGGTATGAATTTCGTGCTCATTCACATCATACATGGAGCAATTAAGGATGGAACGAGGAGAGACGCTCAATCATCATTTCACTCGAGGACACACTCATGCATCTCAGCTGATCTGATTGACGACAATCAATAGGGGAATTTGGAGCTTGTGGGAGCGTAGACTGAGGCATACATCGTCCTCATACATGTGAGTTTGGGATTTCAGTAATTGGTAGTGGTGTGGGCGTCTCGTCCCATTGGTTTCTGGCGAGCCCTTGTCTTGATCAGCTTCCTCTGTCTCGGTATGTACCAATGACATGGTCGTCTAGTTAATGCTTCATGATACACTTGCATGGCATTACTTATCATTCAAGTGGGGCTCGTTAACTTGCACGGTCATTATAGAGACTTGGGTATAATAAAATATAATGTCACTTCCCATCTCAATAACGAGTTTCATAGATATGTCTCCAATTAACGAGATGGTGATCTTCTCGCTGTCTCTGGCGAGTGTGTGGTATAATTCTCCCTGTATCTCCAACTCATTTCGCTCCCTCCATCCCATGCCTCTTCCGCAGCTCCATCCAAACTCAGCTCCTCACTTCCCTAAAACATACGCTCCCACCCAACACAATCCAATCGAACGCCAAGCCATGGAACAGATTAGACTCTGCCATGTGGGTAGCCTATGGAACGCAATGGAAGAAAGGACCCAACCAAGACAAGCCCCCGTCGCTTACTTGCTCCTGACATGTCACATCTTCTCAGAAAACTTCCCAACTTAACGATCTCTTTACTCTCATGGATTCACTAATGAGATGAAAAAAATTCTAATTAAAGGATGATGAATATCTTCTAAACCATTTGTTCTACTCTTATAAATTCACTACAGTTCAATTTGTCTTTGTGTGTCTTCCCTTATCTGATATCATATCCAGCACTAATGATCACTTCTTCTTTCCTTCGTGTCATTACAGCCAGCCATACACTCCACATACCAACTCCAACCAAAGCTCCACACCGAGAGAAAAACAGCTTCTTCCGAGTCCGTCGCCTTCCTCTTCCAATCCCTTCGCACGCTAATGATCTGCATTATTTCCACGTGGAAATCTTCCTCCTTCCCTGGCCACACTCCAGCCACATTTAACTTTCCACGGTCCAAGAGCGAGTCTGGGTGGTTTGTGTGCTGGAGGGAGAGGACTGTTTGCGTAGACACGGCGGAGGACACATCGTGACACTGGGTCTGGGAGACGGACGTGGTGACACGTGACCCAGGGAAGTTGGAGATTTGTTTGGGATAATGGGCCAGGGCTTGTGAGGTGGAGAGAGTGGAGATAGTAGAGCCGATGGTTGGGCATGTGAGGTAGCGGAGATATGATCGATCTTTTGGAAGTTTTGGACAGTGTGGGAAGGATTTGAAGCGGAGGAAGCGGAGGAAGCGGAGGAAGCGGAGCACGAAGCGGAGAGGGAAGAGTGAAAGGGAACTGCGGGGAAATAAAGAGACGGTTGTGCTTGTGTGTTTCTGTGTTTGTGTGTGTGCGGGAGAGGGCAAATAAATGAGTGAGAGCTTGGGATTGTTGAGACGTAATGAGGAGGAATATGGGTGACAGTGAAAATGTAAGTGAGTCGAGTAGAGCGGCTGACTGGATGAAGCATTAAATCAAGGAAGCAAACGGAGCATTTAGTCAAGGAGCTGGAGAGTAAAAAGAGTTTGAGGCTTTGTGCAAATACTTGCACTACGATTTTCCCATTAAAGCTCTCCCACTCTTTTCTCCGGTAGAGAAAAAGCCTTGGGCGGAAAACACACATAATACACCACTTTATTTCCTCCACCACTTTAGCATTCATTTAGCTCTGAATAGACGAGGCCTATGAGCCAAGAAGGGAAGGAGGGAAGGAGCAGACTTGGAACATTACACATTTCAATGGAGAGCCATTTAAAAGCTAATGCTTGAAATAATTTATATTCGGAAGCCTTTGGCCCCTGGAAGATGACATGGTTGATTTAGTAGCCGCAGTATATTTTTGACACGATGCAATATTTTGACAGGGTGGTTTCGACCACGGATATTTTTCCTTCATTCCTTCATTCCAGTATATATTGGAAGATATTTGTATCAATTTCGGCTGTCAGGATATGAAGGAGGATAAAACCACTACTGTCCGTTATTGTCGACGAAATTAGAAAAGAGGCTTCATTCGGCCCGAGATCGTGTGTCAATTCCACCATATATATTTGAACAAAATATAAAAAATAGCATCCTGGAATTGTCCGGGGGAAAAGGGTTTTGCAAGCACGAGAAATCACGTCATACATGATACTAGTATAGACGAGAAAATCGGCCATTTTCGTATATAAAACAGCTGTTGCACTAGCAGTTCTCGGTGACACATTAAATCACTATGGTCGTAATGAAAACTCTCGGCCATATATTGCTTCGCTGCTCCCTTCGCCTTCCTTCGCTCCTCTCTTCTCCGCTCTCCACCAACTCTCCATACACGCCGCGTACTCTCCATACTCAGCTTCCTCTAATATATAACTCTTTCCATTGTTTTGGCTCCGCTACTTTCAATCAAGGAAAGCAAACATTTCTCTAATGAAATTGACCGGAAAGTAGCACTACACTCAACTTTTCAATTATTATCCTTCCTTTCATATCCCGACTCCAGAGAGCCAATGCCACATGTGGCCAACAATGGTTCAATTGAAACATCGTTTCAGACCGTCTCACAGTACCCAGTCACTTCCTCCATCCTCTCACATGGCAAGCCCAACTCTCGCAAGGAATAACGGAACACAGAGCCCTGCGCAGCATACGCTACCTAAACTACACGTACCTTCTCCTCTCATACTTATTCGCCTCTGCATCACCATCCCAGGCAATCCGTACCACCCAAACGGCAATCCAGCACGATAGAGACTCGAGATGTACATTAAACTTGTGCCATATAAGTTTAATATTAGGAAACTGCCCTGTCTACTTCAATTTGTTTCTGATAACCTTCTGCTGCAATTCCAATATTCTATTTCCCCTTTTCAAGTGACACTGATGTATGTTTCTCCAGCTTCCCTTTCATATTATATGAAAGCACACACGCGAAATCTTCCATGCTCCCATCTAACCAACAACAACGTTTTTGTGGCCTCGCGTAATTGAAAATGCGACGGCCCCAGCTCTCATACTCAGACCCATCCATACCATCCATTCCAGCTCCGTCCGCATATCCCAAGTCTACCGAACCCACTCCTATACGCACACCACCACACACGGGCTTACGGCCAACAAATATCAGCTCTTCCAACTCTTATCCTCCCATCCCATGCATTCGCTCCGCCAACAAATAATTACATTCCCTCTCATACTGTTAATTGGATTTTACACCTCTTATTTGTGGCTCTGCTTGATGATGTCTTTAATTATTTCCAAGCAAAAAATTCCAACGGTTCATTAATGCATCCTCCAATCCTAATTCCACATTCAATTGAAATATCCACCCGCCACATACACACATACATACATACATACGCCATTTACCATTCTCTAATCCCAGCCACATATGCACGGCACACGGCTAATAAACCCACTCGCGCACAATCCCTCACGTCTCGCACCTACCGACAAATACACTTTTTCACAAACGCCTGTAGTTAGGTCAGGACCCAACTATGAATAGATGCACCTCTCTTTACCTCCAACGCATGGGAAACACTCGCACTGGATACACCAACACAGGCCAAAGCATCGTCCTTTTCCCCAGCACGCAAACATTTCATCACACACACATATGCGCCCGCACAAACCATGTCGTCGTAATCCGATGAGCACAACAATGAGACGAGCACTGTTACCAGTCCGCAGCCCTACCGCTCACCAGGCACGGAAGAAGATGAGTTGTAAAACTAAATCATTTTCCTTTAATGCGAAGGGAAGAGAGGAAAGCTGCGAGTTCAGAGACTGCAGGTGTACGTGGGGATTTATCTGCGTAGACGTAATTGCTTGCTTTTAATTTTCCTTCTGGTTTAGAATATTGGAAGGCGTTTCCGTGCATGCTATCTGAATACTAGGCCACGCCTTGCCACGATTCCAAACTAAATATTTGACGGTAGTGTGTAAACTGCCTCTTAGCCTTATGCAGTGTCCGCATCACGTAACGCCAGTAATTCAGTCTCGGGGAGAAGAGGGAATGGCCAGTGAAAGAATTAGGAATGCAAAGTTAGGAGGGAAAAATCTATTCGTCAGATCAAGGGAGAAGAATATAAATTGACGAGCACGGAATAACAATGATGGGTTTAGAACAATGTAGCTAATCAAGATAGGAGAAGTAGAATTGTAACTGGATTGGAGGACAAGGCGCTTAAGTTACATAATTAATAGAAACAAATCATAATAACAAGGAGGCAGAGACTGGCAGAGCGAGAGGAGCGAGAGAGCGAATGGATGAATTAATGAGGGCTGGATGAGGCGAGCTATTGAAATTATTCTGGCTGGCTTGGCTGTCGGAGCTAAAAATTTCAATTGGATTTTTTCTCGTTCAACTCTAACTTTAAGATGGATTGGTGCAATTGAATTTGTGAAGTGGAAGAAAATTACGGGGGAGCTTTGGGTCATCACTCAGCGGCAGGTGTGTTAAAACTTGAGAAATCCACATGCCCAAGGTGCTTAGAGCTTATCGTTAGTAGTGTGAGTTTGGTGCGAGAGGTTCTGTGTCTCCCCACTCCGCTCGGCCCATTGCTGTTGACTGTACTGATGTGTTCTGTAACCAGTCGTTAATTAGAAAATTCATAAATGAAATAATAATGAATGCAATTGTGATTCTCTATTCATGGGCTTTTTCTTGTTCTAATGGGAGAACATAATGAGTTCTGACGTTTTATTTATGTGAAAATGAGTCATTCAGTGGATGCTACAGGGTAGGAGGATAATGAGAAAATGTATATCACGCCAATTCAATTAGGAACAAGTGAGTGGCCTCGAGCGCTCTATTGTCAGGCTCAGCTGTATTATTGCCAACCACGGAAGAAAGCAAATGAGTCTAAGGTCTGTGTCCTGTGTCTGGGCTGGGATGACGGAGCATGTAGGCAGGTTTCTCTCCGCTCTCAACGCGTACATAATACTCGTGCTGTGCATATCTGTATACGGACTGCCACCGCTCCTCGCTCAGCTCACCAGCTTTGACTCCCCGAAATCCGAAATAAAATCGAGTCCAGTCCGTGGAACCTTCGCAACTACTCGTCTGGAGGAGCCCGAGCCCTGTTATTAAATTTGCATTTGACGCGGGGAACTCGTTAAGGTTAATTATACCTGGACAAAGCCTTCATTAGAGTGAAAGAGAGAAATTAGGAGGAGATTTAATTGGGAATTTAACGTTGCCGAGAGCCTCTGATGTCATTCCTTCCTCAATGCTCTGTTTAATTAGCTCAAACTCGTTTCCTACGTGCGAGCTGGAAGCCAGGCGAGACAGGGGAAAGGAAGGAAACACGAAACGCAACCTCCAGTTCATCTATTTCACCATGATTTTTGGCAATTCCATTAAAAACTGGCACACTTTAATTTATTGAGAGGGCGGCAGTGTTTGGAGCTGGTGTGGAGCTCGCATGTGAACGAAGGATGGAATGGGTTTATAACTGGTAATCTGCAATTCTGCTCCACGTGATGACCAATTTCCTCGACGCTTGGATAAATTGATATGGGCGTGTGTGTGATGAATGAGGCGAAGAATCAGAGTAACAAGAGTGTCTTGAGAGTTGCCCTGGGATTACCGTCGGCCCATTCGGAAATACATGCATTTTACTGGCGACTCCTTCCTCTCCGCTCGCAAAGCACTCGAGAAATGGAAACTTGTGAAAATTTAATGTTTTCATCATTTCCCTTCACCAGAGAACTTTATTTAAGTCTACACAAGGGCCCATTTAGATTGCCAAGCGAGAGTTCATTAATGTTTTCCTATTAAAATTGCATGTATTCATTATCAGCGCTCAAACTGCACCTTCTTCAAACCAACAACACACGTCGACTCAAACACAAGAATAGAGAGAATCGCTCCCAAATCATTCACCAAACCTCCCTCTCCGACGACTGCTTATTGGGAAAAAATTATAAAGCCATTAGCTATGATGTCACCCTACCAGTTAAACCTGGTCCGACTCATTCCTTCCCTTCTTGTCCCTGTCTCTTCCATGCTCCCACGAATAATAATTAATCGCCCCACATGTATGGATGCCGAGTTACGATTGAGAAAAGTAGCTGCGAGTGGAGTGCTTTGGACTTGGACACCAACTACAACACTTGTACGACTTTCAACTCTATCTCCCACTCGCCACATCTTCCAAGTTGCCCAGTGCCTGGCAAATAGCTACACGAACCCCCCGGAAGAAACCAACAACTTGTTTCCAAGTGAACGCTGGAGCTCATTATTTACTTTGCTATTTCTTCTCCAGACTCACATTGAATGCTGGATAATAGGCTATTTGCATAATGCGCTTCTTGAGCCAATTAAGTGTGTTTTCAAATGGTCACTACATTCATCATAAAACAAGTTTATATCTCTATTATCGTTTCCACGATTCCCATGAAGCTGGTTAGGAGGTTTGGGATCAAGGGGGACTTTTGATTCCCGGCTACCATTTCCCTATAAGCAGACGCGTCTAGCGCAGCCCACCTTTCCTAGATGCTGGCTGATAGGAATTTAACGCTCAAGTTAACATGGACGCGTCTTGGTGCACGAAGGACGTAAATTACTCATCGAGATGAGGAGAGCTGGAAATTCCATTCCCTTGTCCGCTCCGAGAGTAGCGCATAGAAAAACTGGAGAGAGAAATGATGGGATGGTGGGGACTGTAGCCAGAGGATAACGGCTTCCTTCTCCAATCCCGTGCTGCACATCGTTTCGCAAGACAGAAAGAAATTGAACCGCCAAAGATAGACAGCCACCACACACACACATTACTCTCACACAGCCATTTGATTTGGCTTTAATAATCTGATGTGTCATGGATGGATCTATAAAACTAATTTCCTCGATGGGTTCCCCGCTTCCACCTCCCAATCCGCTGGTCTCTTTAAAAAATTAATTTTCCACCCAGTGTGTGTCAAAAGGAAATTGCTTGTATGGCTAAGGATTTTCATGTCCTGTCTGCCACGAACGACTTGGACACTTCCCTTTCTTGCAATTGCTCCCTGGCTCCACCCGCCAGCTAGACGTCGTTGTTCATGAGAAACCAGGACTCCGACTCCACCGCTCCTATCCCTCCACCGAGCTACATATACGCACTGGCATTCGGTCTACTTCCAAGTATAATGTGCATCTGGAAAGAATGGGTCCTAATCAGAGCTCATCAAGGGCTCCATTCAAAAGCTATAAAATGATTTTGCCTTTTTGCACACAGGCACAACCATGTATACCCATGGACAATGCAAAGCCCACCATGCACCATTTATTTAACCACTATGTAGGAACAAGAATGCTCGATTAACTACCTCGCCTGACAGTCAAATACCTTGGCCAAATGAAGCAATCAGTCTGTCGCTTGTACTACTAGATCCTGAAAACTATTACTCTTTCCTTCGTCCAAATGTCCCATCATTACTTTCCATTTTATTCTCCACTTCCACTTTCAAATGCCTCAAAGCAGCAGGAACAACCCGAACAACCCGAACAACAACAACCACGCCATGAACAAGTCCGTGCCCACGCTGGCTAACTTTATTCAATGCTCCCAGTCCTCCCAAGCTATCCCACACTATTTTACATCACATCCAACCCGACATTCCCAGCGCCTCTCCATCCCATCCACGCACTGGCCACTCTCCCCACTCCACCGTCCATCCTCCCAGACCTTCCACATCTCTGACTCCTCTGTCAACCAACCACCAATGCTATTCATTCCACGCGCCCATTATTCTCACAATCAGTTACTCACTTTCCACCCCACCATGTACATGTCAATAAGTAGCTCCAGATTCCTTCGTATCTGCAATCAATCGCTACCGACACATCAATAAACCACTATCGCAATAACACCAATGATCACTAAACATGTTTCTTAGCGTCCTCCTCACAACCAGTCGTCCGTAACTTCCTTTTCCCCAGCACACAACTGCACCACTCAACTCCAAAACGCTACGTCCAGCTCATAGTCACAACAACCGCACCGCATTGCTCCGACAAGGATTCCCAAAATTCCTCCACTTTTAATTTCTACGGACTGAGTTATACAGAGTAAAATGACAAGGATGGGATGAGGTTGATTGGATACTTGACGACTACTTGAATCCAGTTTTCAAGGAGGTTTATGAGTAGGAAAGTGCTGTGAAACTAAAAGAAGGTGATTTATAATACGAGGTATGCATTTAAAGCCAGGACTTGTCTCGCGCACCACGCATGTGTCGCCCGACGTAAAGGTAAGCACCGGGAACGGCTACCTCGAGAGCCAGAGTAATAGTACCGGGAATCGTACTCAAGAAAACGGAGTCACGACGAAACTAGAATTGTTTTCTATACCTACAGCTTGAGTCACCACTCAGTTGACTTCTTTCTCGTTTTTCCTCGCGTACATTGCATACAACAATAAAGTAGAATGAGTAGAAAATAGACGCTTACCTTATCGTTAGTTTTATCAACTCCAATCTTGACAGTGACAATAAATTGCAGATCAGATGAGATCACGATCACAGAAAAACAGTGGAGAGATGAGAAGTAGTAGAGAGAGAGAGAGAGAGAGAGAGAGTAGTACGGAGTGCACTGATTCAGTTATTACGATTATTGCTCTGGAGTCGGAAGCAGTAGTGCGGGTTCCTTCATAAATTCCACGTATCAGCAATTGTCTGACATGTACACTAGTCAACTCATGCACTAATCGTAATATGTTACCCTCAACATTTCAAAGCACACAACCAAAAAACTTTACGGCCGATTACAACTTTTCTTCTTTACTCTCGACTTGGCATTTTCTCTCACTCTGATTGCCTATTAAGGGATAACAGAAAATATATATTGGTTTTTTTAGTGTTGTGCGTTTTGCAATTCATTCACTTTCCTTCGTCGGTCTGTTGTCGGTAGAACTTGCACCTGTAACTTCTGCCTCGTCGATTCGATTCCTCCCCAAACTATTTCTCATTGGAAACACGGATTACGGAAACAAAAATTTTATGAATTGATCGTACAATGCCCACCTCGTTGGGACTATTGACGAGACTGACGACGGTATTGGGTGACAGTGATACTTGGGTGTAATGTGGGAACAACACCTTTTACTCAACTGGTCCTTTGTTCGGATCCGACGGCGAAGAGACACAGAGTGGGATGGAAGATTGAAAATATTAATAATATTTGAAGGTTGAGTTGGTTGAAAGGGGAAGCCCAACGTCCTCGTACCGACAAGACGAGCGTTTCTACAAGACTGAATACTCGGCTGAAGGGAAAAATTGATGATGTTCAACATGCCAGTCGTTCGCAGGAAGACATGCGCTTTTATTCCCTCCAACTATACTACACCATTGAGTACTCCATTCCGTCCTCCAGACCACTTTGCACTACTTTGCACACGGGATAGATGCATTTGAAAGGAAAGGAAACGAAATGTAGAGTGCAGCCGTACATCCACATCCACATCGTACTCGTACTACAACTACAACCTTTTACGTCTCATACTCGCAATCTCATATAAGCAAGTCATGGCATCGCATCGCATCGCCAAATCCTACCGAGCTACCAACAACGTCTTTGCGAGAATTCTTCACTCTACAGATTAGATATCCTTCAAAATCCTACTCTACATTGCTCAACATTCATTCCGATCCGACAGTCTTTCAGAATTCTAGCACCAAAGTAGGTACATATGCGACTACATACCACTACCACTACCACTGCCACTACAGTCACATGTCCTACACTTAAGTAATGGCAAGTGATGGACCAAAACCTCCATGCCGGTCTCTTTGGATTCCTCCTTCAGCTCCATACCTCCACATCCTCCGACCATTATTATTTAATTCCCATTTATTTACGCAGTTAGACAGATTTCCGCAAATCCACGTAAACACTGATTGGGCGGCAAGACTGCGGGACAGAAAAGTGAGCTGAGGTAGAAGACGTCATTTACGTTGATTGGCTAGACACCTGGTTCACTTATTAACCAAATAGCTCAGGCATTACCTATTCCTTGTCTTACTCCTTACTGGATCTGGAAGGAGAGCAGACAAAGTGATTCTAAAGGTGTAGGTACATAAGTGAGCCGCAGTTGCTCACTCTCGGGTCTAGCTCTGCGGCCAAGTTCTCATTCGCATCTGACCCGGACCTCCAAAGGTTTTTTACTTGCTCAATACGGGAGTATACGGAGCATTAGGAACACATGGGCTTTACATGCAGGTATGATATAAACAGCTGTTGTATGATTTATTTCAGTTCCAATGATTACTTACCTCCACTACTAAAGCCCTTTTAATATATTTTCCTACTGCTCTCGATTTTCCAAGAAATTACTTGGATATTCTTTCGCTGAATCTTTCCCAGTCTTCCTTCTTCGTCTTGCTTCGTGTGGATTACTGCGGATATTATATCGTTATTGCATTGTAGTAGGATGTGGCTAGGCTAGTTACGCACAGATGTAGACGAGGGGAGGATCGTGTATTATTAATCTTCTCGTAGCTACCAAAGTACCATTAAATAGGACTCATCTGTAATTTCTTACCCGTCACAATCCACAATCTACGTACGTGTTGTTCAACTGAGCCGGAAATAGCGGATTCCTACATGCAGCCGTACACATATGTACATATCTGGAGCGATACCACATCCCAAGGCTTATCGTAATATTCCAATTCTCCATTCCGAAAACAAAGATTCATTTAAATGAAGAAGGGAAATATCCAGAACAATTCGTTATTAAATTACTTGTTTTGAATGCATAATTGATGGCTCAATTAAAAAATCTAAACTTGAACCATAATAGCGATAATGGGAAAATTTCAATTGCCGAGCAGTAATGAAGATGAATGATGAATTGGAGAATAGGGGAAAACTATTTATTGCATGTTTATAGCTAGCAAGTGTGTCAATTGGTTGAATAAAAGTGGTTACAAGCCGTAGCTTGTTTTCGGATAAGGCACTCTGTGCACAAAGCCATAGTACCTATGCACTCAAATCTCTTTGGCGCTACATACCTGTCATCAGTGAAATATCATGTATGAATACCGCCATCAAATCCAGCCTAATTGAAGTTTGAGCGATATTAATTAATGCTATACGAGCCGTGCATTGTAATTAATTTGAGCGAGAAGCCATACAAATGCTAGATTTAATGAACACACAAATTAATAAATACCTACTATGTAAAGCGTATAGAATTGCTTTTCTCACATTCTGCGGTCGTCACAAAAAGCGCATTGTAGCTTCCAGCATTGAAAGTTGAAGACGTAATTAAGAAATGCTTGGGATTGGAACTGCAAGTCCCTTCATGCTCAATGCCGTCATAAACGACAATTTCACATCACGTGATTGACCTCTATTAATAAAGTAGCGGGTTGAAAAAATACCGTTTTTACAAAGTTCTTAAAAGATCTAAATGATAATTTTCCCTTCCATTATTTCTGATTGTTCTTCATTTCATGTAGGTAAATGGGAACGACAAGATTCCGAAATACAGGGATTTAAATTCGGTTTCTAACTCCCATTACAGCGG
Organism: Ptenothrix huangshanensis; assembly: GCA_036851915.1. NCBI lineage: Eukaryota > Metazoa > Arthropoda > Collembola > Symphypleona > Dicyrtomidae > Ptenothrix > Ptenothrix huangshanensis. Next base: position 15,542 of record JAAXYX010000913.1, read on the forward strand.
TTCTAAGATTCAGCTTTTTTTATAACATCACCGTACTACATAATCCTTTCACTTCAAACAATGCCTAAGAACAAATAACAAATAATTGCTAACATGCTTACATGGGTATACTTGTTCAGCCACAAAGATATGTATTCAATTATGTTTTCACAATGTAAAGATAATTTATGTTGGTTTAGTTCAAGTGTCCAAGTGTCTGTGCGTAGAAGTTGCTTTGGATTCAACACATCCGAAAATGAAAAATCCCGACACTTAAAAAAAATGAGAGCGCTAAGCGAGGAAACCTTCTACATATTAATTGGTTTTCCATCAAACTTTTTCTCCATCAAAGGTCATTTAAATTCATACACGGTTAACACCTTGGAAAAAACTTATTCAAGCAATTTCAAGAGCATCCTGCTATGTGTGTATGGAGAAGATGACTTTGGAAGTGCCTTCCTTATATCTGCCATCCGTGACATTGAACGGTTTACTCATCTACTTATCTCTCGCCTCAAAGCTAATGCACAATCAGCGTACTCTGCACTCATATTACAAAAGTTTAAGTTTTGCTGTCTGTCTTAAATCTTGGTGTACGATGTGCAGACGAAAATAAAAGGTACACGCAAGAACTCGCAAGAAACTGATAACTCTCTAGCAAACCCGGCTATAGTTGCGAAGATAAAAGTTTCTAGAAGCTTATTCCCCAAATTATTTTTCATTTATTCAACAAACTTTTTCTATCACAATCTTTCCTGCTGTTTCAAACCTGCCTACCGCATTTACAAACATGGCAAAAAGGCTACTGAATAGTTAATAAGTGTAGAGGTACTTGAGCAGTTTAGAGAGATACCTTCTTTGGGTACACACATTTCTGTCTACTTTCCACTAAATTTCCTAACTACTTGCTGATCGAAATAGAAATTACAAAGCAGTCTTGTGACTAATTACGTCTGCAAAATCTGGGGAAGATTTGAATTATAGAATTCAAATTGCCACTTCAGTCTCACTTGGCTCGAATATCATTTTCATGCTTGGTCACAATTATCCTTCGTCTACTAGAGCACACGCTCGCTCTTATTACTCTGGCTGGAAAGTTAAAGTGCTAGACTTTCCATGAATACTCGTGTGGTTAAAACAAATTCATTATTACTTCAACTGCTCTTATACGCAGTGAACTTTGCTGACTTTTTAAATTTTAAAGGAAAATAGTTTGTTCCAATGAGCTTGCAGATGGGGAAGCATACATACATGGCCAATCATTTATAATTACTGCGAGTCCAAATATGATGCACTCTCCGTCGCATATAAAATCATTTTTACAGTGTTCAATAAGAACGGTCCAGTAATCCAATATGCTCGTATTGAAATCATTAGTGAAGGAAAATGAAAGAAACGCGTATTGACGAGTAAATACATGCCAAGTGTTAAGTTTCTTACTCCTCCACTACTAATTATATTCCAATTAAAATACGCAATTCTCTTACTTGAGATTATCGTCCAGAATCAAATTGACATCTCATTTTGCAGGAAATAAATGAGAAAAGTTAATAAGATTACTGATACTGGCTAATGAGTATCGAGCTGTGACGAAATAAAATTATGAATAAATTAACAATATAAACGTGTTTCAATTTTATACTCTAACGGAGACTTAATTATTCCAAGATAGTAATCAAATAGGCCACTGTTTAATAAGCTGGCCTTGGTAATGACAGCGCTTAATTTGATTTCAAATCTTTATTGGAAACCAAATAGTGTATTAAAAATAAAGTATTTCCATTAGCCACAGTCAGCTAGAAATTTTTACAAACGAAAGCCCACACTCTCACTTTACAATTCCATACAGATATGCAACAGTGTGAGTTAAATGGAGTTATTGAGTAATTTATTCGGAAGCTTTTCACATTCCTAGAACTTTTCCTCCATGCGCCTCTGCAAGTATATACGTAATTATTTTTAGCTTCGCGAATATAAAACTTACTTACTGCCTAGAAAACCCAACCAGCCTTCCCTGTCCCTTGTGTAATTACCTCCGTAACTTCTACAGGTAAGCTTTTAAGGTCATTTTATAATAAGTTAGCTATTGCTGTCATACATACATCTATAGGTAGGTAGGTGCATGGTTACTGAACACACAAGCTCTAGCTCATAGCCCACGTAGGAAAATAGCTGAGGGACAGCAGTGGTTTCTTCCTCTGGGTTTATATTTATATTGGAACAATTATTGTAAAAATCACCCAGTCACCTGCGCGCTCATGTGAGATGTAACTGATACGGAAAGAACTCCGAAACATTATAGAATTGTAACAAAATATCGTCTCCTGATCACAACTCAGGCAAAATGGAAACCAAATACCAACATACTCCAAGACTCCATTCAAAAAGTAAAAAAGAGCAAACTGTCTACATACAAAGACTGAGCAATCTGATCCTACGATTAATCACAAACGTTGAGGAGTATCTAGCCAATTGAGCAATCGATCCTCTACGCGTCTATTTTATTGCATATTTTTGGCTTTAAAGCATATGAATAATCTTCTCTCGTTTCATAAACAGGTTACATACTCGTTCAAGTGAAGATTGCTTCAAGAAATATTAAATTGTTTCTTGGGTTACCTTACCTAACTTTATTTAAATGCTGAGGAAACTTCCTAAAGATATATGTAATTACATATGTATATTGCTATCAACTATATACTGTGATCCAAGGATGGGAGACAAAAATACTCCGTTGGGCAATACTTTTTAAATGCCCGCAATAGCATCGTATCGTAGGTATACAAGAGCCAGAGAAAAAAGTTAACTTCGGTACCGGTAGCTTTTGGGAATTGACCAACCTGAAGTGAATAATTCATAACCAGCATTGATAATAAAGTATAATTTTCCTACCTAATAATTCATAGATAATTCATAGATACTTAACTTACCACGTAAAATTAAAAATCCAAAAGTACCTAAACCTAGGTAGATATCATTTCCAAAGTGAAGCAGAATCACGAAAAAATGCTAGCATTACAGGAATTCATGAAGCCATTCATTTACTATTTATTTTAGGTTTATCGGTGAAGCCATTAATTATCAGCTGAACTTAAAACATATATTAGAGAAGGTGCTTGTATACCAGCGAGGTTCCATAGCTTCCGCTTGTGTAAACAACACCATGAATAATTGCTAAAACATTACAGAATGTGATTTGTGTGGAAGGTAGGTTTCGTAAGTATTTAGTGTTTTGCCTACTCAACATTTTCAGTTTATTTTAAATAATGGACATTTTTCCATTCATAAATCCCAAGTCACAGGAATAAATAAATAAATACCTACAAGTTGGCAGCAATCATAGAATGGTACAGAGATGCATGAGGAACGAATTTATGAAAGTCAACCGTATCTACATATATTTATGATATTTGATATTTACATGACGAATGAATTTTCAATTGAATGAATAAAGCTGATGTAATGAGAAAAGCGAAAAAGAAAGTCATAACTTGGAAGCCAACCAAGTAAGCAAAGGAATTAATGTGTCTTTGAACATAATATGGATCCAATTCAGTCCAGTGCAAGTGAATGTATGTAGGTAGGTACGTCAAGAAATAATTATTTTTAAGGCTATTCTACGGTTCAACAAAAATGCACTCCGGAAAATCAAGTGGGAATATTTTTGCTTGTTTATTTGCTTGTGGAATTTTTACGAAAACATTATCCAGACAACGCCATTTACTAGGCCGCATTTATCAGATCCTCTGTCATAGTCATAAGCTATTATTATTTAGAAATTCTTTAATTTCATGACAACCCTTTACACTTATCAATTGACTCTCGAACTATAGAAATAAAAAATATTACATTTGCAATGCATTACAAAATTTACAAATAGTGAATGCAGTCACGCTGCGCTGGAAGAAATTGTAATAAAATAGTCATAAAATTCTTGGTAAATAATAATAATGAAGTTAATGGATTGAGGATTGCAGTTGAAATCTGCATTTCGTGAGTTAAGAGGCAAATTGGCGGATATCCATTTTTCTTAAAAGTAAAGTGGCGCGAATCCAAAAATCCCAAAAAGCAAAACGACGCTTGCCATTTGCAATTTTACAATAAGGCACCACTTGGCTTTTATGGATCTGTAGAATTGCGTTACTTTGCTTTTAAGAAAAATGGATATCCGCCACTTTGCCTCTTAACTCACGATTTAATTTTGAACAAAATATTTTTTTGTAAAATTAAAATCGGCATCTGAAACAAAATCGATTTTACTATTTTATTTTACAAAGGTCTAGTACCCGTTAAAATTGTGTAAGGAAAACTCAATGCTGTCGTGAGACATCCTCTTCACACTGTTACGACTGCTGTTTGTAAATACTCGGAACAACAACATCACCCACTCGCAAGAAAACAATACATGAGATGTAAGTACAAATAATTATATCCACCTATTTATTTAGCTTTAACTCTGCTGTCAACGCAACGTAAGTTCCTATCTTGACTTTTGTAAATGCCAATTTACTCAAGCAAAGGAAAAGCCAATGTCATGTCGATGCCTTTTCATTTTTACGCTTCTAATGCGCAGTCTTCTCTCAAAACAAATATGCACCTTTATGTACACTACGTAAGTGTAATGATAGAGTGCTGTATGCAATCTCCATGCATGTGTGCATACCGGTGCCAAAAAGGTTAGTGAGCAAACACAAACACTTGCCCTTGTACCTACATAATGTTTATTGTCCCTGGTTTAATTGAGTGAATGAAAACCCGAGCAGGAAAATGTGTATGTACAAACATATAAACAATGCATCGTGGGCACCGTACTCTACAATTTGGATCCTGTAATTACTGAAGTCGTACTAATAATTGCGCTGAAAACGTATTGTTTATATTAATTTATCAAAGACAATTTGCGCTCCTGCCGGAGAAACTATAATTGGAAATTACATGAAAAAGTTTAATACGAGTTGCCTTTTGAAATCAACGTTTGTGTAATTAATACAAGGGATTCAAATGAATCCTGGAATTCATAAATATCTGCATTGAAATATCACCGCTTGGAGAGACGTAACCGAATTGAATTGCTGCATGGAATATTCCTACAAGTGTACGTCAAAGTATCAATGAATCTGATGCTCGTGATTCGCAGACTATCGTAAATCGTGGGTAGAACTGACAGGGAAATGGTTCCAAGTGATTCTCTCCTTTTTTAAAAGAATCTGCATTATGCAGTTTCGTAGGTAGGCAATATTGCTTTTATACAAAAATATTTCCCGGTGCCTCTAACAGAATAATGAATACAAACTATGTACTTTTATTAAATAAATAACTAATTTTAAAAAAAATGGGTGCGTTCAGAAAAGTTCCGACTGCATTCCTGTTCCATAAAAAAGGGCTCATTTTTGAAAATCTGAAAGTTACGGTAGCACGTCGAGATTTTTGCAGGAAGAAAGTTACTGAGAGCAATGAGAGTTGCCGGGTCACAATTTACAAATAAATTACCTACTCCCATGATTATAAGCAGATGGAAAAATATAAATAGGAAAGCCGAGATGCTCTCGTTGAGTAGTCCTTACAAGTGTTTTAAGTAGCTTATTTGATACTAATCTGTGGTTGGAAGATAAGGGAGCACCACTTGGAGTAGCTTGCTTGTGAGTTTGAGAAATTGTAGTCGCTGGATGTATGGGACTGGTGAACTCGGGAAAAAGAACGGAGACTGGTACAGAGTATCGGATGGTTTCTCTCCAAAGTTTTGCTCGTATATACTTTTTTGAGTTCAAGTTTTGGCAGACAATTTTATTTTATTGCGGGTAAAGTGTAGATTGCGAAAACGCTCCACACAACACACACATAAAGGAGTATGAAAGGGCCTGAATGTCTTAGTGGATGTCGTGTCAGAGCACAGTAGCATGTACACTGAGGTTTTGCAGAAAGGTAAACAAGCTAGAAAGGATAGGAGGGAATTTTGCGTGGTTTTTTTTTTGCACTCTCCACATGCAATGAACTGAGTAGATGTTTTCCACTTTACATTAGGATAAGAAGTGGGGTTACATCAATATCTATCTAGGTACATTACGTTAATGGCTTTGCCACTTACAGGCATCACATAAAGACGTTCACTCTATTCTTTCTTGTAAGTCTCACGTACATTATGTCGAAGGAAGTAAGCGTACGTGGTTTCAAAGTTGTTTCCATGCCCCTCGCCTAGTCGAGTGCACAGACACAGACAGCCTGACGCGAGGCGTGCATTCAATTTTGGTACCGACTTCCACTTCTGTCTCTTTAGTGCATAAACTATGTCCTTTTCGACGGATCAAATGAGATGAGATGACTGTCTCACAAGACTCCGATTCAGCTCCAATCAGCATCATTTTACTCTTCACCATACATCACATTCTACTCTCTAAATGTCATCCATATCCATACAGACAGACCCGTGCATAATCCCATACCAGCTCCCAGACTCGCCGACCCACGGACTCACAGCTCACTCTCTTATTCCAGTCAGCACCCTCGAAATTGTTCTTCTCAACATCAGATCCCGAAACTCAATCCTTACCAGAAGTTAATTTTCAAACCACAGTCTCCTGATCAAAGTTCACCCACAAGAATCTTTTCCCCGAGCAGACACTGTACCACCATCCACTTTTGTTTCAACATCCACTTTACCCATCTTTATCACATATTGTGTGCGTGTGTGTAAAATATACCGAGGTGCAGTTGCCCATAGTACTTGCCCAAGGAGCAGCTGATTTCCAGAACAAATCGAGGCTCTATCTCAATCTCCGTCCTTTTTCTTCCCGTCATGCTCTACTGGACACATTTTCCTCAAATCCTTTGCCCACTTGCCTCGACACATTAAGTGTATGCTCGTCGAATGGATAAGATTGGAATACAATTAATGCTCAAACTATCTCTTATCTTTCTCTGTATCAACATCAGCATTCTTTCCACAATCATCACCGAGTCCAATTATGGTCAATTAATTGTACAACCCCCAATATATCCGCCAACATCCAGTAGTTTACGTTTACATGTATTTGTCATTCGCTTAGTTAAATCATCTCAACTGGAAGATTCCTACCGACCAACTTGAATTCCCTTTGTGCTCTTAATTGGTATATTACCTTACACTCTGATTGAGAAGGATTCGATCCAGCCCAAGCAAAGCTGGTTTAAACATACATCCATAGTACCTCGGTACTTATTTATACCGTTTACTGTTATGTCTTCCTGCTACGGGCCATAATACTTACGACAGAATTTGATCGTAATAGATACCTACAGATCCGCAGATAGGAGACTACACCTATTACACATTCTCTTATGGAGCCTCGGTATGCACTAATATTTTATGCAGTGCATTAGATGCACGGTTTGCATTATCCAATTAGGAGTCTCTACAAATGGACTGCCCAATAACCACAACCGCAATGCTATTATTTACCATACCTGGAAGTTTTCAGGTGGTTTAGCAGAATTCTAATTGCATGAGCAAAGCAAAAAAAGTATTTCGTATCGATCGAGATAGATATGTGTGGTTAATATGAAACAATAATAATTGATTGAGGAAGGAGCAAGGCAAGGTACTATTTTTTTAGCTCTAATTCGTAATTCAAATTGAAGTAGGGGACACATGGACTGACTCTTAAAAAATATTCCAGCAAAGTACTAAGGAATGATACAGAAGTGAGATGCAGGATGTGTGTAAATGTATTGTGTATTTGTAGCTGCTGGATGGTGTTTGGATCAAAAGAGTCAAGGTATTGTTGAAGTATTGCGGAAACTGCTACTGGGAAATGGGAGAGGAGAGAGAAGGGAGTAAAGTGGGTGATGACTGACGCAGGGATTTAAATCAGATGTACATTTGTGGAGATGAACCTGAGTAAGTGGGCTGAGTTGATTGAATTGGAGGGAAAAAGAGTTGAGAATGAGATTGAAAAACCTATCTTGAGTCAATAGTAAATAGGAATCCTAATGGATTATTGCTGTTTTTAGAATTGTGTTGTCACACAAAATGGGCATTGTGTACACATTATTTAACAACAAGGAGAAACGTCCCGAAATAAAAGTAGGTAGGTACGAGGTACCTCGTGAGCTCTCTCGCCGACACTTAAATATCTTCCATACACTCAGCCACTCTACGGCATCCTTACACTGTCTGTTTAAGGCCTGGTTTTAATGGGTTTTAATAGTTTGTGCATAAAGTCAGTAGGAGGAACCCGGAGCTATATACAGTCAATTTACACTGCTAGGGCTGAGTATCTGAGAGTTAATAAAGTCAAGCGGTAATCTTGAAGCAGCTTTTACTTGTAATGCGGGTATTAAATTTCATAGTAGGGAAACATGCCACTATTTTGCCACTTTTGTCAGAATTCATTTTGAGAGGCTTCTTTTTGTGAAAAAAGTACAATGTGGAGTGGAACGGTGTTGAAAGTAATACGGACCACATAAAATATACTCTTTTGCCTTGCTTTGAACAAGAGTGAACTAGAGGAAAATCTTAATCGATTATATAGCTGAGTGCTTAAAGTGGTTTTGTATTATTTGAAGTATTGTGTGCACAAATAATCCATGCGCAGCACTGTTGTTGTGTAAACCTTTAGTTTTTTTCCGAGGCAAAATACTTCAAGTTGAATGCTTTTGTCTACATGCTCAATGCACTTGTGCACAGTCACAGTGCAGTGGAAAAAGTAACTGCTCCAAGATCTACAGCGTCTTCTTCGCCTGTGTGGCGTGTAGTGTACGCGTAATCCCGAAACGAGACGACTGAGCTACACTTTACTGTACTAATTAAATTACACGAAAACAGTGAAATGCAGTTAGTACATGGTACATTAGAGAAGGAGATTTGGACTGTAAAGTGGCTTTGGTCGTAGTTGGGAGACTTGAAAGTTGATTGACAAGGCAAAAGTAATAGGATAATAGTAGATGAGAGTGAGAGATGGGGGAGCTGAGAAATAATTCACATGTATGTACGTATGCATCTGCATACACCGCTCTCCTCTGTGTGCTACACGTCCAATTATCATTTCCCAAAATGAAATCCATTAGTACTGGGTGGCTTTTTGACAGCTGCCCACTCCACTCTCACACAGTCAACCATGTAGTCAAATCCGCATAGGGAAACACGAGTTCCGTCATCAAAACTTCCAAATCGAGATCCCTACATGTAGTCTATACCCAGCCTGCCTTATTAACCGGTTATGGATTAAAGTGACAGGCAGTATGCAACCGCTATGCTCCCAATGTCTAAGGAAGCTCCATATCACATTGCACACTCACCACCAACGACTCGTGCTTTTCGCCTGAAACTGACATTGGTAAGCGTCCATCCTATTTTCACACTCTAATCGTCCATCGCCCATATTCCATCTCATACGGAGCTTTTGGCTCGGTCAACACTTCCCTTTCTTTTCTCACTTCTACTACCACTCCTATTGAAATACAGCACACAACATTTACAAACATCACACACGCTCACAGCCACCACACAGCAGGTTCGGACCGTTCAGAGTAACCTACTCGTTCTGTCACCAGTATCCTGTCCTCGCACCACATTCCATTTTCTATTCCCTTGTCTCCCTCACCTAACCTCTATCTCTGTCTCACTAATGCATAGCACAGCGGCTAATTTTCTCTCTCCTACAACTGCCTGCGTCAGATTGGATACCTCCATGTTTCACACAATAACATCCACTTCAATATACCGCTCAATTATATCCTTCCCTCTCCTATCTCCTCCACTACAACTCCAATATGGAAATTCTGTATCTGCGACTCCGATTCTAGCATTTTTCATTTTTATCCCAAACCGAATTCTTCATAAACAGCCATTTGTGAGCAAAGCTGCTTCAACGTTCGTCTTTAGACACAAAGTAAAAATTGAAAACATGAATCAGTGCAATTCATTTTGTTAGCTCAAGTTCCCTGAAACTGGTCCACTCTGCTCACTTACTTGAGGGAATATGTACGGAATAATTTGTTTTTGATGTTTCCCATCCAGTTACTTGCACAAGTAGCATCAAATAGCTATCTAATGGTCTTCAAGATCCTAAAAAACACATTTGACGGTAGAATGCGTTTTACAGGGCAACTAAGAAAATGCACCCTTGGAAATTTACAATCTAATCAGTTTGAAAATTGTCTTGATTTGCCAAACTATTTTTAGGAAGTTACTTTCCGCACCCATCTGAAATAAATGCATGTTCGTTAGGATTGGAAAATGAGAGTTTTAGTTTAAGTGCCATTACTGCACTTAAAGTGCAGGCTGGTCTGAACCATTAAATTTATGGAGACAATTTAGTTGACTTGAAGATCGTAGGAAATGAAATGAGAAATATTAAAGGAATCGTTGTTCGGAAGTTACATTAGTGGAAATTATTAAATTAGGGAGAAACGAAAATGCAAAACAAGCTGTGTCGTAGTTGGTAGTGGTAGGATTGGGAAGTATGGAAAGTACAGTTAAAAAGCCTCTTAGACGAGACAGAGGCAGCGAGGAGTTATGACATGGCTTGTGAACGCGATCTGCAATGTCAAAACAAAAGTCGAATTTCTCCACTTTGCAAGTGCCTGGGAAAGTAAGTGGAGGACGGGCTGGAAAAAAGAGTGATTGTTACAAGGAAGAGCTGGCAAAGCAAGAAGAATTTATTTGGAAAGAAATGTCAGATCGTATTAGTTGGTTTAATACTACGGCTGGCTTTGTGTTTTGGTTGAGTGAAGGAAGAAGCCGCAGTCGAAGATGGAAAGCCAAAGGAGTCGGAAAACACTTAGCAGAGCGTTGCAAAACAATTGTAAGATATTGGTGATCTAGATGATGAGAAAACATTGGAACATTGGAAGGTGGATACATGATAAAGCCCAGCCCAACGAGTCAGACTTTTCCCTTTCTATTTGAATCGTGTCTCTCGTAAGCCATTAGCGAAATTTTGTACATCATGAAATCAAACCGAAATCTAGGAAGAAATGCTTTTGAACTGATTAAATTTTCTTTATACCAAAGTCCCTTCGTCAATGTTTCACGTAGATCACATCATGTAATTGGCCGTATTGACTTTGAAATATAGATAGGAGTCGTCGTCTTTGCGCTTTATATGCTTAGTACGGCAGAGATGGATAGAGCAAGTGGACGAAAGCCACATTTAGAACATACGTACAAGATATAAGTGGTGTGTGTGGAGGGAAGGGAAGCGAGGATGAGAGAGAGAGAGAGAGAGAGAGCCCTAGTCAACATTAAGCTAATAGTGAGAGAATAATCTTACGACCACATCGCCATCAGGCATGATGAATACCATATAATGAAAACTGGAAAGTAAACTTAATTCTTGCTGCATGAAACTCATTAAATAATGCAAACACAAGTTCCAATTATCCAATACCAATTTGGAGCAGGTCTTTCAATTCTATATACCTAAGCATATTACGGACTTGTATTTGTTGGAACTCTGGAGACTCTGTATAAATGCAAGTCTGCCACTCCACTCTCACGATGCTGGAGACGCAGTAGAATAGAAAGCGCTTATTATTTCTCCTGCTATCAAATTAACATGAATTTACGACTTGACTAAACCTCTGTTCGTGTCATATGTAGGTACATACGAGCAGAACCGTAAAACTTGGCCACATATTACGAACACCATGTACCCAACACCCTCCACCACATCCACACATACACATACACATCCACTCACTACATACACTGCCACTGATAGGGGAAACTGGAAGAAACCTACATTAAATTATAACTAGACGCTCTCTGAATTTTCTTTATTCAAATTTATACACGGATTGCATACGCATATAAATTACGCATGTAGGAAACTACGCGTAGGTACTCTCAGCTCAGGATAAGCAGTTCTCAATGCATCCATTCATACTTGACTCCTCCAACCAAACGCTCCAACTCACGGCTGACCGATCTTCCTCACGTCTTTCCAAATCTTCGATGGCTAATCCTGTTTTGTTTTCCATTCGCCTAATCTATCATCTGTCACACATGTTCACAGACTCTTCACTCCAACTTCCACACAGCCAATTCCAGATTATTACGCTTTTATGATGGGTAGAGGTTAAACTCTTCACAGTGAAACCTGACACTTATCCACAACCAACCAGACCAGAGCACGGAATTAGTCAGTCAAGTCAAGTATAAATAAAGGAAAAGGAAACAGATATACAGAGTGTTTTCTAAGAAGGGAACAACCCTGAGATTTTGATTTTGACCATCCTACACAAACAGAGTGGACAGCGACATCGACTCTGGACCCAACATCTATGTGCTTTACAACTGTAGCATATTGGTTACTAATTACCAGCATCCTTTTCGGTATGCACACACTACACCATGTCTAATTAGTATAATTCGTGTATCAGTAAACAATGTAGCGATGAAACATCCTTCTTAAGTACTGAAAAATAATAAGTAGGTACCTACCTATGACTTGTGTTTTCAATCCGCTGCAAGAAAGGATACATTTGGTGCGGTCAGACTAATTAAAATACAAGTGTTCAAAGCATTAATTCTCCTTCATTCCATCTAATCTCCATCTTGCACTTCATTCATGATGGTAAGTCTGGCGAGAGTTGTTCAGCTGCTGAGAGACTGTTTTCAACAAAAATATTCTTGTCTTCCTTTACACCCGTGTTGTTTCATCCTGTCCAACTGAAATATCCATTTATCCGTCCACACATTTTTATACCCCTAACCTAACCCATACGGCTCGCCTTACAAAGCGTCTTATAATGGCAGATTAGACACAGTCCATCTGCTAAACTTGTCAATTACTCTAGTGCCCAATGCCCAAAATCCACTTTCCTTTGACATTTTTGCTTTTTCAGTGACGCATGAGAGATCCCTCCCACTCAATTGTTTTTGTAAAATTCCAAATAGTCTACTACTTAAGTACCTCAATACCTACAGCACAGCACAGCTTCATCCGTCTCTTCCTTCTCTGTCAAAAAACCATTTATTCTTCAAGTATATTATGTAGTAATAAAATTAACAATGGAGTTTGTGGATTGCTGTTGTATACATTGTTATATTATTGTTATATTATGTAGTGTCATCGATTCCAAACAAGAAATTCCTTCAGCGCTATTATTTGTAAAATTCTGAACTTTTCAACTGTTCAAGTAACAGAGTACAGACCCTTTTCTTAATTGTATCTCGGCACTGAACTGAGGTGTTCTCTACCCTTAAAATCCTTCTCTGTTCTAGAAACTGATGTATTGTCTACCTACAGCAGCGGAAACGAGCGCTTAAGAACAATTTCACGGTTGTATAATTACAGTATTGATGCACACCTATATTAAAGCATAAAACA
>JAAXYX010000914.1:0-28827 GCA_036851915.1 Ptenothrix huangshanensis
TGTTAACTTTTGCACCTTCAACGACGATACACACTTTTCCGGACTCATTCCATATACATACATTGTCAATAGTCACACATTCTGAGTTATTTTTTGTTAATTCTCGTGTGACACTTCAACACTATAACCGGGATGATTTAAGTTTATAGTAGTGCGGAATTGTAAACAGGAGCCGATTATCATTATGAAGACCAAATATTTGACACCGGCTATTATTATGCTTAATTGTACGATTTCCCCAGCTACCTTAAGAGGCAGGCTATAATTGGAAGTTTTACGGTAGTAGGATTAATAAATTGCGGATATTTTATAGCTGAGATTACTTATGGACGTTTTTCAGAGCCAGTCCACGCATATGATTTCCGAGACCTACCTGTTCGATTCATAGCTAGGATCGAAGAATAATCGGGACGAATTATTGAGTTACACAATAAAATGAAGAGTCCATCGATTACACATTAATCGATCAATCATCAATCAAATAACAGTGTGTCAAAGATAGTGTTTTATGCAGCTATTTTGCTCATTTGGTTAATTTCTTCATTTAGTGTTTGGTATTATCTGTTTTTATTTTGCAAAAGCACAATGAATGTTAATCTGATGACTGATGAATAAAAAATGCGGATAAGCAATGACTAGATGACACGATTCATGATGTTTAAGTGCTACAAGTAGTTGTAGCAATTTCACCCAGTTGCCAATTTTGAAATACATACATGTAGGTGCAATGCGCAATATACTATGTACATATTTACTCTGTTTGTGATTTATATGAACAAAATAATTATAAACGTAAGCGCTATCAGCAATCCATAATTATAAAGTAATCTTAATTGCACTTAAGGGAAAATTAATATAAAATGCAGCACTAATGATTTTGACACAAATATTAAATAAGTCTGTAATACACTAACCTTTAACATAGCGTAGTTCAATCGGCTAACTAGTAAGTATGGGCTATTCACAAACGAAACTTCGTTGACAATTTGACTGGTCACTAAAGGAAGGAATTTTACTTACAACAGAACTTTCTATGGTCTCACATACTGCTAACCCCAAAACACCTTACACAGTGACGAAAAAAGTAAGAAGGAATCTCTGAGACTATGCCATGTTGATTAGTTAAGCTAGAAAATTGTTGATCATTGTCAAAAGAACTACAGCTTAAACAGAAAAATCTTGGGAGTGTTTCCTTTACCTTTTTTGAAAGTTCTTGAGGTCAAATTCCTTTATTTTGGTATTTTGACAAATGGCAATACAAGAATGACAGAAATGATTTTCATAGTACAAAATAATGCATAGCTGATGGTTTAATTACATCATTTTAACAAGTACCTGTTTCAACACGTTTATACTGGTTGTTTACGAAGTCATGAACGGTTTTCTAAAGTATAAAAAATTAATAAAAAATTTCCAACTACTAGATATCGATTCTGATTACGTAATCAATTTCCCGAAAAAGGTAATAAAAAGTTCGTACATACATATTCAGTTACTTTTGTTTCAGGTCCAAACTTCAATTAATTACTTGCTGCCGTAGCATAATAATTAATTTATGAATCAATTGTGCATATAACTACAACTGACCTTTTTACCCAAAAATATCACCAAGTTGCAGACACTGCAAATATCAGAACAAAATGCATATTCTACGATACTGATTGTAGTTTTGCTTAGTGTGAGCACTGGTGCTTGATCCACTACATCTCATCGTTAAAACGCATATAGATAATTGGTATTTCCAAAATATTCATACTGAAGAACTTGAGCCAACTGAAAAATGTTGCGTCATTTCGAATGCTGTAAATATGACAACTTTATTATAATATTAATTTGCAAGTGAAATAATCTCTGATTGAGAATGAATAATCATCAGCAATGACATTGCTACTAAAGCAGTGCGAAGTGTTGAACGAAAATTCCCAGGAATTAGATACAACTTTAAAGCTCAAGTATTCCAGTATACAGCTGTGCGCTTTAGATCACGCGATTAGATTGTGATTTCATATTTATAAACATCAAACTGTATGTAGGCAGATTACAACGTTGAAGCTTTATAAAGCTCCAGCTTCAAAATTAGTGCTTATTAGTCTTGATTAATCCTTCTGATTGATTATTAGTTTATTTTTAATTTTCAAGTGTCAATGCAGTATATAAAGACAATATCACGATCAGCTGAGAGATTAGACTTTGTTCACATTTTTGCATTAGCTTATTTTAAGCAAAGGTAAAGTGCAATCAGCAAAAATACATTATAAGTAATCGACTGTAGTTCGTTTCGTTGATCACGTCAGTAGAGAATTTTAGTTTTACTCAGTAATGTAAGAGCTACCTCGATTTCAACCTATTCGCTACTACAGAGTTTATTCCCGGCAGCACCAACTTCAGCAAATATTGGAGTGGTTGCACAAATTATTAAATAAAAAAGGTCGATCATTGTAAATCAAGGAATACTGACAAGTGAGCCCAACCCGCATGTTTACTGGAGGAGAGACATTTCTGAAAGAGTTACACGATAGCATCCAAAAATTCAGAGATGAAAGGTCAATAATTTCCATCATATCTCAACCTATTGCCGGACTTTGGCTACCATAGGCTATATTATTCGACAGCAGTGCAATACCTTAACCATTTCACAATGAGTGATCCGATAAATTCAGAAAAAGAACCACAAATCCCATCCTGCTCAAAATCACCGAAGAATAACTCCAATGAAGTGATGGTTCAAATAAATATTGATAGTGTTACAAACTATGGCGAATGTAACATTGGTTCAAATAATTTTGCCCCGTCGGTAAGTGCCATATAATATTTTTATTATAACATTATTCTATGTTAAAATTATCTTGCAAAAAATGAGTTTCAAAAAATGTACTTGTATGTGTTTAGAACAAAGAACCACCGCCGAAATTGATTTTTCAAGTCAAAAACCCAATCGACGCGTTTACAGGAAGAAAAGAATTTCTGGAAGAATTACACAATGCCATTCCAAAAAGCGGGAAAGAAGGATCAACAGTTTCCATAGTATCTCAACCCATCACCGGTCTGGGGGGAATTGGCAAGTCGGAAACTGTGAGAATGTTCATACAAAAGTTTAGTAATGAATACGATAACATTGTATGGATAGATGCAGAAAACCCTTCTGCAGCCAAGTACCAGTTCACAACCCTTGCATTTAACAACTTGCAACTTAATACCAAAGACCAAAACGGAAATCCCCGAGAATTCTCACACATCCTTGCAGATGTCTACCAAAAGCTGTGTCAAAAGCCAAAGCGACTATTGATTGTGTTTGACAACGCAGAAGCCTTAGATGACACAGATACACATGCTCTTGGAATTCGACAATTTCTACCTCCAAATACTATAAACCTTGTGCCACCAATTATTCTGATTACATCAAGGCATCAATACTGGAAAGGTTTGAATGTGATTACACTGGGATTGTGGGAATTGGAAGAGTGCATTGAGTTCATTTACAAGCGGCTCGAATTGATAGATACACCAGAGAACAGGAAGGGTGCCATTGAACTTTCTGAGCTTTTTGATCGACTACCAATTGCTATCGAAGTAGCTGCGTCCGTAATTGCTCAACAGTCACGAAAAAAAAAAGTAAGTGTCAGTGGTACATACGGCATGAACAACCTCATTGAAGAATACAAAGGCGGGAACAAAGCTATTTTGAAAACGAAAACGCAACAGAATTCAACACAAGTGAAAATGCAATTGCTGTTGATCGTCTCATTAGAAAAGATTAAAGCGTATGACGAAGGGGCACTTGCGATTAAGATTCTTGCTTTCATGGCTTACCTTTCTCCAACTTCCATTCCGAAGGAAATGATGCACGCACTCCTACCTGGAACCAGTGACGAAGAACGTGAAGGTGCGCTTACTCTCCTTGTTGACTACTCTGTTGTGCAAAGTTACGCTACACACTTTGCGATTCACCGTGTGTTTCAAGATATTATTATTACGATACTGCCTGATTTAAAACTCCAATCCTTGGACGTTAAAGGCAATGGTATGGAATATACCGACGAGGTGAGATTACTTCTTGAGCTGATCGGTGGACTCAACAAATACACATCCGTAATAGATCAAAGTCATAATGACTACAATGACGTAGTTACGAACATAGTACACTCAATGGATTACATAATCCAAAATTCAATGATTTCACAATTCTACTTCTACTTTGAAACATTTGCTAAATTCATAGCAACGACGCATTGTGAAACTGCAATAAAATTCTACCGAAAACTTATTGAGAATGACACAATTCAAAATAAAGTGCCACCGGAAAAAAATTATGAAAAATTATCTACAATAGGTGAAATCCTTTTTATAAATGGAAAATATGGACAAGCTCAAGAAACATATAATGAGCTACTAAATATGCAAGTTTCTGCTCATACTCACAAGAAACATGACCACGCTCAAATGGAAGGAAATATAACGGAGGAGGTGTTATATACTGATCAAAATAATAATTTCCAAGTAGGTCAAGAAGATGAATCTAATAATTTCATAAAATACGCTGCAAATGAAGACGAAGAAAGTGCCCTTGTACATTTTTCCAAAGAAATTTTAAAAACTAAGATGCATATTGCCACTTGTTTAACTTTCCATGGGAAGTTTGAGGAGGCATTGCAACTCCTCTCTTTTGTAAAGAATGAACAGGAAAAAGGCCTTGGGTCTCTTCACCCAGACACCTTGGAAACTACGTCTTATTTTGCACACGCATTATCTGCCCACGGCAGGATTGAGGAGGCCATCGAGCTTTTCAACACTGTGGAGAAAGACTTGGAGAAAGTATTTGGACCTCGGCACGCACTCACATTAATGACCAAATTCAATAAAGGTTACACTTTAATTCAACAAGGCAAAAATGACGATGCATTGCAACTTTACTCAAGTATGGACAAGGATCATGAGAACGTTTTTGGAAAACTTCACCCACACACCTTAGCAACTAAACTGAATATTGGTAAAATTCTCCTTGACCAAGGCAAGTATGAGGAGGCATTAAAGATTAACTACATTCTGGAAAAAAACCAGGAAATTGTTCTTGGGCCCCTTCATCCATACACTTTAAAAACGAAAATGAACACCGCAAGTTGTCTAAGTGAACTTGGAAAGGATGAGGAGGCATTGGAATTATACCGATTTGTAGAAAAAAACTTGGAAACTGTCTTTGGGCCTCTTTACCCAGACACCTTAAAAGTTAAAATGAACATCGCAAGATGTCTATCTAGCCTCGACAAGAATATCGAAGCATTGAACCTTTGTTCCATTGTGGAGAAAGATCAGAGAGAAGTCCTCGGGACTCTTCACCCAGACTATTTGGCATGTAAAGTGAGTAAGGCTAGTATCTTGAGTGGCTTGGACAAGAATGAAGAGGCATTGAACCTTTGCAACTCTATTGAAAAAGACATACAGAAGGTCTTGGGACCTCATCATCTAATTGCCTTAAAATCTAAAATAGTCATCGCAAATTGTATAAGTAACAAAGGAAACATTGAGGAGGCGTTGGAACATTATTACGCTCTGGAAAAAGAGCTGGAGAAAGTCCTCGGGCCTATTCACCCGCAGACATTATTAACTAAAGACATTATTGCAGATTGTCTAAGTGACCAAGGAAAGTATGGGGAGGCATTGGAGCTTTACTGTCTTGTGGAGAAAGGCCTGGAGAAAGTGCTAGGGCCTTTGGACCCACAAACCTTAGAAATCAAAGAAGATATCGCAGATTGTCTAAGCAACCAAGGAAAGATTGAGAAGGCATTAGAGCTGTACTATATCGTGGTAAAAGAACAGGAAAATGTTCTAGGGGATCATCACTCTCAAACCTTACTAACTAAAAGTAGTATCGCCGATTGTCTAAGTGACCAAGGAAAGCATGAGGAGGCATTGGAGCTTTACTCTTTTGTGGAGAAAATCCAAGAGAAAGCCCTTGGGCCTCTCCACCCAGACACATTATCCACGAAATTAAGCATTGCCGACTGCCTTAGTAAAGTAGGCAAAGAGGACGAAGCGTTAAAGCGAAACCACATTCTTCAGGTTGATCTAGTTCAAGTTCTTGGCCCTCTTCACACTGACACTCTATTTTGTAAAATGAATGTTGCAAACTCTCTAAGCGGCTTGGGAAAGAAAAAAGAAGCTTTGAAGATTTATTTAGCTGTACTTCAAGACCTTGAAGGAGCCCTAGGCCCTCGCAACCGTAATACGTTATTGACCAAATCTAATCAAGCTGTCTGTGAAGCTGAATTTGGCAATTTAGAGAAAGCATTACATCTTTTTAACACACTTCAGGAAGAACTGGAGACAGTGTACAGTTGTGCTAACCCTTACTTCTTAATTACAAAAATGAACACAGCCAACTGTTTAAGTGATCTTGGAAATACTGAAGAAGCCCTGATGCTCTACGATGCCGTTGAGAAGGAGATGGATAATGCACTTGACCCTTTACATCCTTACATCCTGTTAACGAAAATGAATAAAGCTGTACTTTATAATGACATGGGGAAAAAGGAGGAAGCCTTAACAATCTATCGCTTTGTCCTGGAAGAACAAGAAAAACTTCATGGTCCTCTCTTTCCATACACGTTAGTAACCAAAATGAACTTGGCAGTTTGTCTAAGTGGTCTCGGAAAGAAGGGGAATGCACTGCAGCTTTACGATGAAGTTGAAGAACTCCAAGAAAAGGTCCTTGGTCCTGAACACCCGCACACCTTACGGACCAAGAGTAATATCTCTAACTATCTTAGTGACGAAGGCAAGAAGGAGGAATCTTTGAGGCTATACTATGTTCATTAGCTAGGCTTTAAAGCTGCTATATAATTGCTTAAGTTTGTAAATATTTGTTTCGTCCTCATGGTAGTCGTTTATGTGATGTAGTTTACCAAGTATTAATGGATAAATGGATACCAAGCACATTGCGATATTATATACCCAGACACCATTGACTCAAACTTCTTAATTGTTACAAACATTAGGCCTATTCAATATGTCCACAAACAAGACAACTAATTGATATTTAATTTAAAAGGGGAAATAAGTTAATGCAGTTTGTGGTGTTGGAAATAATCATAATTAAAAGTCAAGTAAATAGTTGTATTAGTTAAATACATTAATGCTATGCGTACCCTTGAAAAAACTCAAAAATTTAAAAAAAATTAAAAAAACTTTAAAAGTCCCAGTAATTAATTATTTAAAAAAATAACATCTAAGTAAAGCTAGAGCATATTTCACACTTGGGCGGATCTAGAAATGGTCGATGAAATGGGATAAGGAGAAAGCCTCATTATATCTCGTGCACATTTCAAATAAACTTCATCGTACCTAGGGCAAACTTTTAAATAATAATTATAAGTATATGTACCTTGCATTACTTTCGAAAAAACTTTATCATATTAAATGTAAATTTCCCAAAACCTCATTTAAAGGTGTAAGTTCAGTAAATGTAAATTTCGAAAAAAGCTGATTATAGTGACACATGATTTCATTCTCATTGGAGGGAATACAGTCCCTGAGCCTCCACTCCTTCTCTGGATTCGCGTTTACAGATATCTCTGATCTTTTATCCCGTTACTACCACAGCTTACAAACATCTTAATTTAAAAAGCTAGCTAAATTGTTTTAGATGCAATAAAAATAAAAAAGGGACTACAAGCTTTTTTTCCTTGACATTATTTATTTTATACACAAGTCAGTATTTTCAAAATCTTCATCAACAACAGGATGTCATCATCTGTTAACAACAAACCCACACTAACAAGTAATTACAACTCATTCGCAACAATAACAAGTTTTTACAATGGGTTTCTGTGTGCTTCCGCTCCTACATTTACATTAACTAGTTAACAAAATGTACAGTATTTGTACACAATTATTTAGTTACTTTTGAACCTTTTACTATAAAAAATGATAACAACAGCTTTTGATAACAAATTATTTTAAAACAACGTCAGAATTTTTTTTTACATAATCAACTTTTCTTCGGATAGTTTTACACTTTAAAGTCATGTAATATAATTATTTTTAAGTTATTGTATTCACAGACATGGAAAAACTGATTAGTTGGGGAATATCCGCCCTTAATTTCTACAAGGTTTATTCACACTTCTTAAAGCCTGAGCCTGTGCTGTAATTCTAGCTTTGAGTCTTCTCCGAAGTTCAAGATGGATTTGCATAGTCGTCTTATGCTCCCTAAATAAAATACTTGGGTCTGTTGGAAGCGGTGATGCGTAGAAAAAGTGGTGACTTAAGGCTTCATCAGCACGTAATCGCTTTGTAGGATCAAAAGTTAGTAGTTGATCCAATAAATCGCTAGCAAGAAAATCTTGTTGGTATCTCCAAAGTGTGCCTTTTACCTAATTGAAAACAGAGCAGTAGTAATTTGTAACCAGGAGGTAAACTCAATTAATCTAATCTCTCAATTAATTAGATCTATTTCGACATTTCAAACAACATACACTCTTGGAAATGTCGACGAGTAAAAGAAATAAAAAAAGTGATTACCGCACATGAATATTGTGCGTCTATTCAAAATGGAAGCATTATGCACAATTTTAAAATTCGAGATAATGAATTCAGAGAGTGTACCTGTCGTTTCAGATTCATCGGTAGTGTAAGTTCGTTATACAGCGGCAATTTCACAACATTGGGCCACACTTTCGGTGAAATTGACCCGCATAGCTTAGTAATAGCTACAATTTCTGAGTGCTCGTCAGTTCCACAAAATAACACGCGTCTCATTAACAATTCTCCAAAAGTGCAACCCAAACCCCACATGTCCACAGCAGGTCCATAATTCGTGTCCCCCAACAAGAGCTCCGGAGATCTGTAGAAAAGTGTTCCGACTCTACATCTTAAGTTATTCGGTTGGTTCTCAAGTAATTCAGTAGCTGATCCTAAATCGGAGATTTTGACAAGTCCGCTAAGAGCTATTAGAATATTTCCTGGTTTGATGTCTCGATGCAAAACCTATTGAGAAACTGGATTGAAATATAAGGACAACAAGAATTTCAATTAATGCTGCTTATTCTATTATTTACTATCTGGCTTACCTTATGACTGTGAAGGTAATCAAGTCCTTTAAGAATTTGAAGCAGAATGCTTTTAACATGTGGAAGTGGCAAAATAACTCGTGGGTTTTCAATTAGAGTCTTCAAAGCATCGTCACAGTACTCGAAGACCAGATAAAATGAACTTATGTCTGATTCTGATGTGGCTCCACGACAGCATCCGAGCAGGCGAACAACATTTGGATGGCAGTGACGATGAAGAATGTTTATTTCCCTCAGTGCCGTCAGTGGTAATCCATCATTGCCATTCTCGGCCACTATCTTTTTCATAGCTACGATTTGATTCGTTATCTTTAAACGACCTTGGAAGACTTCTCTGTTTGATTATATTTTCATTAATAATATCAGTTATTTATATCAGTAGT
The DNA here is from genome assembly GCA_036851915.1 of Ptenothrix huangshanensis. Classification (NCBI taxonomy): domain Eukaryota; kingdom Metazoa; phylum Arthropoda; class Collembola; order Symphypleona; family Dicyrtomidae; genus Ptenothrix; species Ptenothrix huangshanensis. The sequence continues at coordinate 9,449 of JAAXYX010000914.1, forward strand.
AATAATAACATTAGGAATAATTAGATTTTTAATCACTATCAATTGTGTATTTCTTACCCGAATTTGCCCCTGCCTATCTTTTCCATGATGTCAAAATTGTTTACATGGCTACAGAATTGTTGAAAATATCTATTCCATCCTTCGCGACCAGCTTGAATTGAGTTTAGGGTAGAAGTCATTGTATAAATCACTGGCTGATTGTTTTATACTACACTATTGCTAATTGTAAGTTTGCCAATGTAATTCCCAAAGATAAAATAAATTGTTTCACACCACTTTAAAATATTGTAATTGTAGGAATACGCTGGTGATTGTCAATTATTTAATTTGACCAATAAACTTCCCAAATTCCGTATGGAACTCGACATGTCGGTTAAGAAGTAATCCATAATAAATATCAAGAAAGCTACTAGAACTGGATTTGAATGTAAAATATGGTGCAATAGTGCAATTCAAAAATGAGAACAAAACATAAAATGCTACTGTTCCCAAGTCTCGAGTGAACAAAAATGAGTATCTACCTGTACCTTTTTATTTTTATCACATTATGTATTTTAGTCATTTACTAACTAAAACAAATCGTCCTTATTTTTTCCTACATGACATTTTGTGACCTCTGCGTGTTAAATATAAGAGTTTAAAATTGTATTCTATTTCGATACTCATTTGGTTTTTCTTTTACATTTAGATTGTTGAATGGTAACACGTTTTCGTCTGTATGCAAATTAGTGTTATTTTTTAACTACCTACTATTAGGTACTATTAATGAACATGCACAATATTATTAACAACAACTAATTACTAATCCTAAGTAGGTGCATATTAATCTGAGTGGGTAGGCAACAATTAATAATTAAAAATCTGACCAGCGCCGAAATAAAATCATGAAAATAACTAATGTCCTGCCACATTCTCTGATTTTCGAATTCATTTAATTCCCATTTTTGACAAGTTTAATTTTCTAGCTTGATATGATTATAGACCTAGGCCTATAAGGGATTTTTAAAGCTACACTGTCATCTCTAAGAGTCCCACCAAAAGATGCATTGTGTACACAAAAGCCACGTAGGTTTTTAAAGCACAAAACTGGCGCATTGCTTTTTTATATGTAATTTACGGTAGATAAGTTGCAGTTTTTTCACCACACTAACTGAGATTAAGTTTTTTCCTGTTGAACTTCTAAAGGATGCTCGGGCTACTACTGTTAATATATGCTTTTCTGCCCGGCCATCGTGTGAAGTAATCTATTTGACTCGCCTACCAATGAAGACCGATTTCCATTAGATGCCGACTTTCTTTAGAAGTTTTATGATAATTACTTCAACTTCTACTAATTGTAAGTAAATAAAAATGCCTGCAATTGCAATTGCAAAATTAAATACATATTAGAGCATTTGAGACTGAAACAAGAAAGTGGTGTTTCTGTTTATAATTGTATTGTAACTATAGATTCATTCACATCTGTTAAACTTAAACAATGAATAAAAGCTAATGAATGAAATAACTGCTGCAATATCATATACATACATATAACATAATCTTTATTTAATTCTAGTGATTTTATTTTAGGCAGCATTTAAAAAATTTGTCTAATTGCAATGTCTGCAGTTTCAGTTCAGCCTTTAAGTATACAGTTTATACGATTTGTATAAACGAATAGTAAAGTAGATAATGCAATATCAAGAAAAATAATAACAGCAGTATCAATAAATCTGTATTTTTAAATATATAAATCTGATACGGTTTCTCGTGTGTTAAAAATTATAGTAATTGAGTACTTACATGCTTGAATTAAAATTAGAAAAAATAAATAATGTAGTATCATTGAGAAATAAATAAGACTAGTACATATTCCATTTGGAACTTTTCAAATATGTAATGTAACCTTAACGCCATTTAAAAGTGTATGGAAAGTTCGCCTAACAATATTCATGTAGCCAACTTACATTGCAGTACTCCACAATAACAAGTGGTCTTATAACAATGTTCAGTCTTACAGTCATCAACAGTAAAAATATAAAATAACAAAATCCACTGCACTAAAAACAAAATATCACAAGTTAAGCTGTTTAAGCCCAAAGCACCAACAACCAATTATCATTCAAGGAACTACTAAAAAATTAAAGTATATTACAAAAATCAGTCTATTTTTCTAAGCGTGAACATATAAATTAAAACAAATGAATCCAACGGGTATAAATCTGACAATTTTCGTAAATCAGTCAATGGTAATTATTTCATATACAGATTCAGAGCATGTAATATCAAGTCGGCGACGTTTGCTTGGTCTTTCTTCCAGTGGAAAATCACAGTGGCATGCTGGATGATGGCTTTGTTGTTGATGGATGTTGTTGTTGTTGTTGTTATTATTTAGGATAGGATCAGGGTTGAAAAACTTATGCTGCAAAGCTCTATTTGAATTCGGACGCTTCGCAGGATCCAACGAAAGTAACTGATCCACCAAATCTACCAGTGCAGGATCTCGAGTATGGCGCTGGAGCAGCTGCTTTAACTAGCACCAGAATGAAAAAGAAACAGGTGTAACTTCCCCACTCACGATCAAACTCATCATTAATGTTTCAACTAGATTGTCAAAACAGATGATTTAATCGCTTTAACACAGACAGTATGACATACCTTTCTAGTGTGTTGTACGGTGTGAGTCATGTTCTCAAATTCTGGTAGATAATCTACCCCAGGCCACACGTCGGGCGTCATTGCCCCACATACTTCGGAGATGGCTAGAAGTTGGTCGGAAACATCTTTCTCGTCGAATAGAAAGAGTCCCATGATAACTTCAACGAAGGTGACGCCGACGCTCCACATGTCAACTGCGGTTCCATAATACCTCTCTCCCATAAGCAGCTCTGGAGCTTTATAGCCCCTAGTTCCAACGTGGCACGATCGCTTTCTTGGGCGCCTGTAGTCTGTAGCACAACCCAAATCGGCCAGCTTGGCAACGCCGTCTTTGAATAAAATGTTGGCGGGCTTGATGTCCCGGTGCATTATCTACAGAGAAAATATCATTGTTTAGGCTTGCTTATAAATATGATAGACTATTTCTAATAGAAACTTACATAGACACAAGATCTACTTACCAAATGGATGTGTAAATAATGAACGCCTTCGAGGATGTTTCGAAGTATCTTGCTCACAGCATCTTCGCTCTTTTTCCCAATCTTGCTCATTCGAAAGATGGTAAATTCAAGATCAAAGGTGCATAGTTCAAAGTTGAGAAAGAAGGAACTATTGCTTTCTCCCTCCATCACACCTTGACCCACCCCAAGAAAGGTTACTATGTTGGGGCTACGACATTTCTTAAGAAGACTGATTTCGTCCAGAGCGGAGGTAGGAAGATCATCTTGGACCTTTACTTCCTTCATCCTTTTCATGGCTACGGGTGTATTGGTTTTAATGTGGACTCCCTTAAACACTTCCCTGTTCAATATACATATAAATATCATACGTTAGATAATTACTTTTAAAATGATTATACATATAAAGAATGCATAAATATGATTCAATCCCATTCTGATTATTAGAATGGGTGAATATAATATGCCTCCTGTTGCTTGAACTCACAACCTAGACTAGATAGAACCCTTTAAAGATTATTATATATAATTGTCATTAACTATGAAAATGAAATTTAATTACCCAAATGTTCCTTGGCCAATCCGGGACACAATTTTGAATTCACTAATAGGGTTACAGTTCTTCTGAAAAAACTCGTCCCATTCTTCGAACTCACTTGAGTTTAAGCAGTAGGCCATGTCTGCAAGTTGTTTCACAATTTTGCTTTCTCTCAGGGAGTAGTAGTTCAGATTAAGGAATTAAATAGGCTTAGATACTGCAGAATTAAAAATACTTGTAACAGCAATGAACTTCTGTTTAAATGGACAATGGTTCAGGGTAACTGGAGATTTTCGTCCACAACTTAATTTAGTTTCGGTTTGGTCGCGAAAATTATGCAAGCTAGTGCAATTTTTGTAACAAGAGCTATAAGTGTACAACTTAATTGAATTTTGTTACACTTTACTGGTAATCAAATGCTTCCACCAATTAAATATCCAAGATGATGAAATGGCGATTGCAGGAGTGCAAAAACGAGCTCCTTTTACTCTTGAACTTTGCTGCGTCGAACACTCAAACTGAATCAACTTTTTCTTATTTCCAGAATTTCAAAATGCTTTAAAGAAATAAAGGCTGGAGTAAATTCGAAATAAGTCAAGAAGGAGGTGTTTATTGTACGACGGTTACAACAAGAATGAAATTTGGCTTCATGTTTCAAACCAAATTTCAGACTATTTTTCATATTTGTGTGCAGGGTCCTTTCAAAATTTGTTTACAACCGAAGATTGTTTTTGTTTCTCCTTTGTCTCCACTTCTTTTTCACATTCATCAGATGACTAATTTGTTTATCATATTCAGGTAGTGAACAAATTTCTGTCTAACCACATAGGTTTATTGTGTCGGAAAAATTCCTGTGTTCATTGGGATATTTATTATGATACGAATACCTTCGTGGAGATGGAACTGAAATTGGAAAAGGTTTGGGGCAAATTAATAGTGGCGACCGTGGACATGAAAACAAGCTGGAGAAACAAAGAATGCTCAGAGCCATAAAGTAGGCTGTAATTATATAGGTACAATGTTAATAAATGTTTACAATATCCTATAATACATATATGTAGTATTAATATACAATACTAGGGTATTAAATTATAACATGATACATGCTACACATACATCTTAAAGCTTTGCGACAGAAACGTAACGAAAGAGTAACAACAATGATGACCGTAATTTTTATGGAGCACCTACGTATCTTGCGTACGAATAGGGTCTCGACAACGTTGTAAACATTTGGCGAAGAAATTGCAACAAAGTGTGTGAGTTTCAATGTTTAATTACGTACATCCAATGCATTTAGTTTTATTGACATCGTATTTTACTTGACTATAATGTATCATTGTCAACGGTCGCCACCATTCATTTCTCATTACACCCCAATTCACACTCCCACTGCAGGTATTCTTGCCTTTTAGAAAATATTTATGAGCATTATTTTTGGAACAAATATCTGTCCAAAACAACAACAGTTCGGAAAACAACATTTGTTTACTGGAATACATATATCATCATTAATACATACTGTAGGTAGACAGATAATCTGAGGAGTTGCTGGTGACGGCATAAAAGTTGTGTTATTACAAAGTTTAAAGTGTTTACACCTACGAGATAGGTATTAACGTTTACCTATAAGAACATTTGTTACAACAAAAGTACATGAAGTGAGAATTGGAATTGGAATTTTAAGGGTATTAAGCAGAATGAATGGTGGCGACAAAGAGAAGTGAAATCAGTCGAAGTAACAAGCCACGGAACGAGCATTTAAATCTAAGTGACATAAATCTGTTTTTATATGCGATATATTTGAGCACACTGAGTAAATAATAGTTAGGATTGTTTTTTTTTCCAACGCCTGTTGGACAGCCATCACAATCTACAAGGAATACCTTAAGGTCGCAAATTAAATAAGTACAAGCTGGATCATTTGTGAATACAAGATGTCCAATATTGGCAGATTTTCATTTAGTTATACAACATCAAGGTATCCGCAAGGGATTCCAGCATACACTTGTACATGCACAGTATCATGGTTCTGTCAATAAAATAAATGTTTCCGGGCATATAAATTCTAATAGGCTGCAGTGAAGCGTGGAATCTTGAGTAGAACGGACTCCTAAAATCCCGCGCCAACGCCAACGCCAACCCTTCCTTCCACTCCGCAAGTAGGGCGGTAGAGATTCCATTGAATTTTGCAGCCTGTGTAAAAACAATCACCAACTGACTGGCGGCAACTAAAGCCACAGCTGCCGTGGCAAGTCTCAGAGTGCCTTCATAATTGATGGCACTAAAAGCATCAAACACGAAAATGGAAATTGCTATGGTTTTGCTGTAGAATGCAACCCAAGCTGTGATGTCATTGACTTGGGTAAAAAGTATTTGAATTTCCCGGTAGCATTTAATTTTGTTTCTCCAGAATCTTCGCAGACTTGATTTGGTAATATTGGTTGATTGTCTTGAGCTAGGTTTTTATCGATTGATAATGTAGGAAAAGCTTGAGATAACTAACTATAAAAACCTTTGTGTAAAACAAGTAAACAAATGGAGTATACATAGGTAATTACCTGAGTTCATTCAATACAGCCATGATCATAGTTAAGCAGGGAATGACTGTGAAGTATATTAGGAGACACGTAGCAATGAGATTGTAACCGATGTAGGCCTGAAACATCATGGAAGCAGCTATAGCCACAAGGGACCATGTATTGTTCACTTCCAGATTCCCGCCTGCTGCTGAGCTTCCATTTGTTTGGCCCGGGGAAAGAAGATCTACCAGAGCGCAAATAATGTACTCAGGAGAGTCAAAACGTTGGTTTAGGAGTCGGTAGAGTGAAAACATGAACCCCATCGTAAAGAAGCCGTAGAATGTCCAAAATCCCAACATTTCGCACTTTCGAATTAGCGCTGGCTTCTCATCTTTTACCACATGAATTTCTGCAATAGGAAAGTCAGTTCCTTGAGACATGTTTTTCGAATGAAAATTTTTGTTCGGTTTAGGTTTAGAAATTAACTCACCTTGAAACCTCTCGGCAAAATCCATTGAGTCGCGCACGAACGTAAGCATTTGACGCCTTTTCCAAATGATGGTTGCCGTGTTGCACGGGATCAGGGATATAATCCAGAATAAAATGCGTGTTGACATTTCTTTGTATTCATCAGCGTTTTGGTAGAAGTTGTATCTCACAAACTGACAAATTATGAACACGTAGTATATCATGCAGATTGTGATATTTACCTTCCACAGGATTCTTTTAATCCAGCTCGATTTCTCAGTGCTAGACAAGTGGGGACGGTTGGTTTCCTCATTCCATTCCAGGGGATGTGCACCAAGCACTTGTCCGAATTGAAATCCCTTTGCGATGCATGCAGTCATTTTCGGTGTAAGAATCACACCACGTACCTTTGTAGTTATTGGCTTGAGTATACCCATGATTATTGTTGCTCGTACAAAAGCATGAAAAGCCCCCTTGATGGAATCAATGCAAATCTTCACTTTTGGAGCCATTGTAATTACTGCGTATTTGTTGTGTGTAATTATAATTTCATATATATTTGTATAGAGGCGTAGAAGTTTGTACGACAGTTTGGTTTTCTGTGGCAATTTTAAATGCACGGATTGCCTACTGATTTTGAGCTTTCAATCCGAAAACTTATTGGAATGTTATAGCTCGACAGTGGTCTATTTGTATGGGTTGTCATTGGCTTCGTGTAAGCAATGATACCAGTAAAATATTCGTATGTGTGCAACATTCAACGATGGATTTTGGAAGCTTCAAAATGATTTAACATTTTGTCATAGTTTCGGTAAGCATTTTATGTAAGTTGCTGAATTCTGAACTTAAGGCTGGCATGCACATACATATGCCAAAATCGAAATTAAAATCGCTTGAATTACGAATATTAAATTACGTTGACGTCAATGTATATTGCAGAAATCAACTTGAAAAACTTGGCATTGGATCCTACCAACGTAGTTTCAGTTCGTTTTTGAATCAATATATTTCCTGCGCATTCAGATGTACGTATGTATATGTAGCCCAATAATGTTATGGGCATCAGATTTAAACAGCAATAAAAGAACTGAATACCATTTGTATTAGCATTGCTTTGACTCTCAAGTCTTCAAATTGTTAGTATAAAGTGAGGACAGTCAAAATGATTTAAAAACCCATGCATATAGATTGACTGATTTTAGAGTCAGCGGTCGTGGTCGTCATTATACACTTAATTGTAAACATACACATGCTTGTATTTTCTGTTGGAAGTAATGTTCTAAGACACAATTGAAATGTTTTTCAGAAACTTGTTTATCCCACATGTATCTGATAATATATATTAATGAATTTACTAGCAGGTAAGACAAATTGTTTATAATACGATCATTGCTTTATGTGCTTTCAAAAGGGTTCTTGTTTATACAAATAATTACCACAGTTATTTATTAGTTCATTTGCAATACCAAAAGTACCTGGAGCTAGAATTGGAATTGGACTTTTGAGAGCATTTCGCTAAGATAAGATAAATGGTTGTGACACATAAGTGCATAAATAAAGGCAAAATACGAGATGTGACGTGAGCAATGGAATATGATTATTTTGTTTTTTTGTTCTATTAAAGTCACTGATCTGATTTAAATCCTGGGTTTGTTAACATAAATGAGGATGACTTAAAAGTTTTTGCAATCCAATGTCAAGTCAAACTGCAAACAATCATTATTAATTACATGAGTGTCAGAAGAAATCACAACTTTACTAATTATAGCAAATTAAACATTAGTTTAAGTCGACAATTACTCCTTTTAGGTATGCAGTCTTATGAAATCAATACTGTAATGCTAGGAAACTTTCTGATTCAGAATAGCTTAACCAAGCAGTATAATGAAGCTGAATTTTTTTCAACGATTCGACAAGCTTTAGTTTCCGGTTTTTATCACGAAACGAAAGTCCCAAAGCTTTACTTACAATGATCACAACTTATGCTGGACAGCCAATAAGATTTCAAAAGAATGCATACAAGTTATTAAGTTAGTACAAGCTAAAGTAGTTGTGCATTTATTACGTTCACTAGTGCGAGATTCTTCAGTTAGTTATACACCATCAAGATATCCGCAAAGGATTCCAGCATACACTTGTACATGCACAGTATCATGGGTCTGTCGATGAAGTAAACATGTCCAGGTAGGTAAATTTTGATAGACTGCAGTGAAGCGTGGATCCGAGAGTAGTATTTGCTCCTGAAATCCCAAGCCAACTCTTCCTTCCATTCCTCCAGTAGGGCGCTCGAGCTTCCGTGGAATTTTGCAGCCTGTGAACAAACGATGACCAAATGACTGGCGGCAGTTACAGCCACAGCCGCTGTGGCTAGTCTTAGCGTGCCTTCATAGTGAATAGCAGAAAAAGCATCAACGACGAAGAGTGACATTCCGATAGACTTGCTGTAGAATATAACCCAAGCTGTGATGTCATGCGCTAGGGTGAAAATTATTTGAATTTCCCGGTAGCATTTAATTTTGTATCTCCAGAATCTTCTCAGACTTGCTTCAGTAATATTGGCGGATTGTCGTTGGCTAGATTTCGGTAGAGTAATGATTAATGATATTGAAAAATTCTTTGATACCTAACTGAATAGCTTTGTGTTAAAGAAGTAAACGATAGGAGCATACCTGAGTTCATTCAAGACAGCCATGACCATAGTCATGCAGGGAATGACTGTGAAGTACAGAAGGAGGGTAGTGGCATAAAGAATATAATTAATGTAGGCCTGAAACATCATAGAAGCAGCTATAGCCACTTGGGACCATTTATTGTTCACTTCCAGATTCCCGCCCGCTGCTGAGCTTCCATTTGTTTGGCCCGGGGAAAGAAGATCTACCAGAGCGCAAATAATGTACTCAGGAGAGTCAAAACTTTGGTTTAGAAGTCGGTAGAGTCCAAACATCAGCCCCATTATAAAGAAGCCGTAAAATGTCCAAAATCCCAACATTTCACACTTTCGAATTAGTGCTGGCTTTTCAGCTTGTACAACATGAAGCTCTGCAATATGAAAGTCATGGTTTTGAGAAATGCGTTTTGTATGAAAATATGTTCGGTTTAAAAATTGGCTCACCTTCAAACCTTTCGACAAAATCCATCGTGGCGCACACGAATGTGAGGATTTGACTCCTTTTCCAAATGATGATTATCAGGTTGCATGGGATTAGGGATATGGTCCAGAATATAACGCGCGTCGAAATTGCTTTGTACTCATCTGTCTCCTGGTAGAAGTTGTATCTCGCACACTGAAATACTGTGAATATGTAGTAGGTCATGCAGAGTGTGACATTTACCTTCCACAGGATTCTTTTAATCCAACTTGATTTCTCAGTGCTAGACACGTGGGGACGGTTGGTTTCCTCATTCCATTCTAGGGGATGTGCAGCGAACACTTGTCCGAATTGAAATCCCTTTGCTATACATGCAGTCATGTTTGGTGTAAGAATCACACCCTCTGCCACTGCATTTACTGGCTTGAGTATACCGATGATTATCGTTGCTCGTGCAAATGCATGAAAAGCCTTCTTGATGGAATCGATGCAAATCTGCACAAATGTCGGAGCCATTGAAGCTACTGTTGTAATCTAACTGCGTGGCCTATCAGTATTTTTGTATTGGTATGGACGGGTAGAAGAAATTAAGACGCTTTTGTTTTTTTTGGAGGAATTTCGAATTAGCACTTTATGGGTCGCTAGCTGATTCTGAGCGTTCCATTCATGTCAATACTTATTGGGATGTTGTAGGTAGACAATGGTTTTCTTACATTTAGCTATCCACCGACTACGTGTGTGTATAACAATTCAAGTAAGATTTTCGTCGCATATACCCATCATTATGTGATTGATTTGGGAAGTTTCAAAATGATTTTATATTTTGTCATGGTTTTGGTATAATTATGTACAGTTTATGTAAGGTGCGCAATTTAAATCTAAAGCTCCTGCTCGTACATGAATGCCCAAATCGAAATGAAAATCAACTCAATCACTAATAGTTTAAATTGCGTTTACATCAATGTTAATTTTGGAAATCAATCAACTTCAAAATCTTTGCATCGGATCTGATGGAATATTTTGTAATCGCAATTGACAGAGTTTCAACTCTAATCTAATGTACCTAATTCGAACCATGTCCTTTTGTGTTTCCATACATGTATGGTCGTTTGATATCAAAACAATATATGAACAAGAACAACAGTCAACGTACCTAATACCATGTGTAATACATACATAGTATTACTACTGCAATTTGGACAAAATTATTGACGTCAAATAATGCTAAATTAAAGTGATTACGTTGAAAGCGATTCTAAAATCCGTGCATATAGATCGGTTTATTTTAGAGTTAACGGTCGCCACTACGCTGCTATGCTTGCCACGGTTGCTATCCGCAAACATCCCGAAACAATTTCTTAAGGTTTATTATTCCTATTACGGTTCCAATTTTTCATCTGGCTGATAACCGGCACAAGTCAGGATGGTGGGATATGTAATTAATTGATTAGAATGGAGTATTGAGTGGTACATACATATACGACCAAATTGTAGCACGGTGGGTTGAGCGACGGATCCAATGACGGTGAAATTGTTAATAGGGTCCATTCTTAAATCTAAACATAAAATAATGCACCAATCACCAAAATTTTCAGTCGCAAACAATAATGTTCTAATAAACGATTTAGATTGTTTTCATAACAACAGTCTAATATAAAAGAAAGCTTCATTTACAAATATCGGATACCAGATATGTACATAAGCGAATTTATTATTACCTAATTTAGTACTAATTGTTTAAATTACAATATTTTAAGGGCTTTCAAATTAGGCTGTTATTTTTGAAAATACTATTATGGTTTAAGAGTTTATTTGCAACATCGAAATTACCTACCTACCTACCTGGAGCTTGAACATTGGAATTAGGATTGTAAGAGTCAGGATTATATGATAGAATTAATTGCTTGGAGAGATAAAAGAGAGACAAATCGAAGATACATGAAATGACGTAACATCCGCAATGAAATAATACAATTAAAAATTATTACATCTACATGATGACTCACTATCAGTATCAACATCGCAAATGTAAAAACAGGACACAAAATCCATTACACTGAATGCAATACGATGTAAATTCAGGTTCAAAAAATCATTGGTAATTATAGAGTTGAAGTGGAAAAACGGCAGTGAAGTGCAACATGCTGACCAATGATAAGAATGTGATGCCTCGTGAGTACAGATAAGAACGGGCACACCATTACCATAACATCAACACAGAATACAGAACTAGCACTATATCAGTCCGGCTCTGCCACAGTGGAAATAATCGTAAAATGCACAGAGGAAAATAAAGAGTGAAGTTGAAGGAGCAATATTAAAACATTATGTACCTAAGTCACCGTTAATGTGCAGTCATGGTCATGAGTCATGGACCCAATCGGCACTGCACTGTCTACTACATATTTCCTGATTCATTTCCCATCCGCTCAGGTATACGATCGCCGTTCTTCAGTAATGTCTTTATCCTACCCCAGATTTAAGAATCGTCACTTTTATTGAATAATTTTAATTTTAAATAAAAATCATAATAAATTAAGCATGAAATTAGTCCATAATTAATCTTAAATGTAGCAATGCTGTTTTATTACCTCAATTTGGTAAGACGAAGAAACTTCCTTGTTCGCAGTTCGCAATGACTGATCCCGGTAGTATAAAAGAGCCCTCTTTTCAAGGAGTGAGCCAGTTTCAGTTTTCGGCGGTTCTTACAGACAGAAAGGCTAAGATTGGTTCAGTCGTTGTTTAAGGTTTAGGTAATCGAAATTGGAAGGTTTGAATCGCTGATAAATTTGTAACTGTGACTCACTTCGAAATACAAAGTCTGTTTTACACTTCAGCTATCACTAAGTCTTTGGCTGCTACATAAATTACAGGTATATTTTTCTTTTGGAATAGCGTAAGATTTGTACATAGAAATCAAGCGAAAGCTAAATAAAACTAAAAATCATTCTGCATTTATTTAATTGGAATGGATATTTATATTTTGTTGAGAGTGTTGAGACAGCTCCTGGATAGCGTACTTGGAGTAAGTACTGTGTAGAACTTTGACATTTGGAAACACATCAAACAAGAATCATCTGATCATGCAAACGCAAACACTGTTGCTCATCTTTCTCCTGGCAATCTGCTTAATTCTTCCCTCGTCCTCCTATGCACAACAAGATGGAGTCGACTTATGCAACGACGATTCTGACTGCCAGGAATATGAAGATAATAAGTGCTGCACATTTCTCTATGACATCGAAGATGTGAAAGATTGCTATTTGACAGAATTTTGTGCTACTGCACAAGATATTTTGGAATACAAGGAAGACCTAATGCTTAAACTTGCAGGTGATCCATCATGGTGCAGTATTGCTAGTAAAAGACGCTACTGGTCAGAAACTTCTGATAAAAACTGTAGCGCACAACAGTAGTGTAATTTTTATCGCTAAGTATCACTATCATATTATGTAGAAACGAATTGTTCTGAGTAATCGCAGTAAATTTCGAAATTCATAAACAGTTTACCGAAATAAAATTCATTGTATTGAACCTATTTCATTCAGAGTTGTGTCAAATCGCATAGTTCTTGAATAAACTGGTAACACTTTAACTTGCCTAATGAATGTCCAAAGGTCAAACTTGCTCTTCTTTTTCTGGTTCAACCTGTAGTTATGATTTAACCGTCCACTAATTTAGAGTTACTTGTTTACCTATATTATTACATTATGCTCGCGAGTACCAATGCAATGTAGGCAATCGATGGTTTACAATCACCTTTAATGACTCACGAAGATTTTAGTGTGCAATTGCTGTAAGCCAAACTTTGATAAGCCCAACTTTTCTGCATAATGATAATGATTTTTACACGCAGCTGGTATGCGAATTTTAGATAATTGGAGGACTAGCACTTACTAATTATTGCAGGATCCAATTTCGATTTACTAATGCTTTTCGGTTATTAGGCATTTTAACATGTACGCGTGAGTGTCCTTGATTCTAGGCATCTGCTGTATTTACGTGCTACAGTAACGTTGCCTACGCACATAATTTGTACCTCAATTCTCTCATGGATTTTCAACTGAACGGAAATGAACTGGACAACTTTGTGGACATGTCTGAAAAAATAATTTTCAACTCATGCTGTTGACTTATTTTACAGTCATCGGTAATCACCGCAGCTATAACATACTAACACCGACATGCGTAGAATTTTCCATTATACATAACTGATAATATTTCAATAAACAACTGAAATGTTTTCCAAAAATAACAACAAATATTGTTGTTTACTTCACACCTGATCCGATGTGACAGCAGATAAGGGGAAAGAACTAGAGACAGAATTGGAAATTTTGAGACAAATGTCGCGGTCGTGGTAAACAACGTAATATGAAGGATCTTTCATCGCAGTGGGTAATCTGAAATGAAAAACATTTTGGAAAGTAACCTAAGACGTTTCTTTAGTCATCAGTCGTCAAACCGCTTAGCAGTACGAAACTAATCCTCTCACCCTAAGTTTATTTCATATCATCATCATCTCTTCCTTCTCACTCTTTAAAGCTATTCTCACGCGCCACGATTCTAGAACCATTTAGTGAAAATGTCTGATTTCTTAAACCCAGAATTGAGTTCGTATGATTCACAAGAGTGGGACGCGTATTTCCAAAAGAACTGTGGTGACGTTAACGATTTCCAGTTGATATCCAAGATTGGCCAAGGTGGATTTGCGTAAGTTGTTTTTTTATTCCTAGAAACTCATTCAAGCTTTTGAAGCAATAAGAAAGAAAATTATGTTGCTAACAATAGAAAATTGGTTAAGGCAAAGCAGGTTCATTTTCATAGCATAACTATTGTCAATATAAAACACATTTCATTTTTAAGTTTACCCAAAAAATTTATTATGTGCATTATTGAACAGTGAGGTCTTCAAAGGAGTTCACAAGAAATCCAGAACAAGCGTTGCTATGAAGAGAATCATAGACGAAACCAGTGTCGAAGGCATTCCAATCTCCGCTCTTAACGAAATCCGAATTCTACGTAAATGTGACTTTCCGAATATAGTCACCTTTTTAGGCACCTGCAGAGGTGTGGTGGCTGGGTCTAGTAAAAGTTCTTTCTTCTTAAATTTTGAACTGTGTGACACTGACCTTAGAACATTGCTGAATAATGCGACTAAAACAAATTGGAAGATAAGCATTGATTTTGTTAAACATACGTTATATGGCATTCTTCTGGGAGTGGATTATCTTCACAATTGTCAGGTAAGCAAATACATAATTATAAAGGTAATTATGCAGAATATTTTAGTACCTGGTTAATGATGACTATTTGTAACTCAACATTCAAATTCTTTTCATGTAAACAGATAATTCATCGTGACATCAAACCGGGCAATATTCTATTTAAAGACGGAATAGTCAAACTTGCGGATTTAGGATTAGCAGTAGAATACAGACGCGGAAATCGACAAAGGCTTTCTTGCAATGTTGGCACTAGGACTTACAATGCTCCGGAGCTTCTCCTGGGTGAAAACCTCTATGGGCCTGCAGTGGATATGTGGAGTGTGGGAGTCACCTTCGTCGAAGTGATCATGCAGTGCTGTCTCTTCTGCGCTACAAATGTCCCCGACCAGTTATTAGCCATTTCGAAACTCTGCGGCTCCATCACCCCGGAAGTCTGGCGTGGTGTGGAACTACTGCCGGGATTTAAGATGCTAAATCAATGTTTCAATTACAGCAGAAAAGTAAGCTCATGAAGTACATTATTATTAAGTATGTATAATTACTCCTATTCAAGAAATGCGAAAATTACCTATGTATAACCGTAATATGCTCCTCCTATTTTAGGTGAAGGAGCTGGTGTGGTGCTTTTCCCAAGACACTGCGCTCTGTGATTTACTCGACCGCTTACTTACACTGGATCCATCGAAGCGACCAAATTCATCTCAGGCCTTACATCATCAATATTTTGCTCCATTTGGAAGTACGATGACTTCAAGGGTTAGCTCTACTCTCAAGGAACAAAGGAATCCCCGTTTTTCAACTATCGGCACTGTTAAAGCTCCGCAACGAAATTCCATTTTACTAAAAACCATACATGGGCGACGTGCAAGACGAAGTACTAACGAAATAACAAAAACAAGAGTGGAAAGCTAGATTTTAATTTTAAAGTCAATGGAAAGATGGGCATTTTTAGTTAGCGTTTAAAGAATTTGGAATCGAAAATGGTTTACATTTTTCAATAATTACATACCCTGAAACAAAGTATGTAATATTTATCACTTCATAACATTGTGGGTTTGGTGAAATTGGCGTAGATATCTTGGAAGCGTCACTTCTTATAAATTGTAATATTCATATGCATTTAGTGCCAGTTTAAATGAATAGAAATGTTGTTAAATCTTGTTCAATATTTATTAATGGGTGTATGCAGTGCTGCGTTAAGCTTACAAATAATTGTTAGAACGAAAGCAAATTAACCAAAGTTGATTGGTAAAATAATTTGTTTTAGTAGACTGTGTTTAATTATTCATCATGCATAAATCGCTATTGTATGTACAATTGCATTTGAAGTTGGGATTTCGCTTACAATCCTCTTCAGTTACATGCACTATATGTACGTTAACATAAATAAAACTAATCTTATCACGTTACTGGCGATTGATTTACCAAACAAGAAATAGGTAATCATACATAAATTAAACGGAGTAAAGCATCACAACCTCAGCGACAGATTTATAGGTGTGTAGGGTATGGTGAAGGTGTAATAATTATCTATAGTTATAATGAGTCAACGTATTTTTCTATACAACACTTTAAATATTAATATCTATATATAATTAATAATTGAATGTAATTTTCTACGTAATAATGCAATTTAAATATCTGTATAATAATTCAATCTAAATAGTAAATATCTATATAATATTTGAATGTATAATTATAAAAGTTCAAAGTAATTTTTCTGTCTAACAATTCAATACAATTATTTTGTCGTTGCTTAAAAAGTATCGCATTGGTTTTGGTTTATTCCAAAGGCAACGCGGTTAGTTAAAATTCAAACGTTCTTAAACTACTTATATTATTGGCTAATAGTAGTGCTTCAAGAAAGCGCGCGAGTAAAAGAAATTTCCAACATATAACTGTTGTGAATATTAAGCACAATTAGTTTCTTACTATGCCCTTGCCTTGCACCATCAATTCAATGTTTCTCTTTCAATTGAAAAACAAAATAAAATAAACAAAACATTCGAAACAAAAATAAAACTAATTAACAACTAATATGAATTCATCCAAAAACCGAAAGCCCATACAGAAAGTTTACGCAAGAGTTTAAGGCAGTTTTAAGAAGTTATGTCCCATGAAGGCTTAGTCACTTGTGGAATGGCTCTGGTAGGCTCACGCCAACTACTGTACTCTTGGATGAAATCATTGATCAGATACTGACGATAAATGCCAGGTGAACGGATTTCGGCAAACTTTTCTAATGCTTTGTACACATTGTACTTTTTGATTCGTGCAAGGAAGGCGCAGATGAAGTAGCCGGTCCGGTTGATTCCATGAGTACAGTGGACGCCAATAACCTGACCTGGGTTGTTCACAAGGAATCGATTGCACTGGGTGATGAAGCTGTTGACAACATTTTTGGAGGGAATGGATCTTCCGTTTATGCCGAGTTTCACGTATTGTATTCCTTTATCTTCTACATCGAAGCCCGAATAGAATCTTTTGGTATTTGTTAGATCGATCCACAATCCAATCTTCCACTAGAAAGCAAAATAAAAATCAGGCCAATACGAAAAACATTTGATAATTATTTCTCTGTATTATATCAACAACCTGGTCTTAAACATTATTCTACAACTGATCGATGCTGTACGAATAACTTCAATGCATAGACGCAGAATTAATGATAATCAAAACCTCGCCTTTAAGCAATTAGCAAAGCACTGAATTAAAACCCTATCCATGTAATTTTAGCAACGATTACATTGTTCTCCTCCGAATGATTCAAGACGGATTGGATAGTGAATGAGGAATCTGGGCAATCTTCATCGTGCCTTGGCGTTTTGAAGGGTAAGAAAATGCCTTCCACCAGTCCATTACCGAAAGAAGGACAACCTAAATGCATTGTTCAAATAGTGCCCCAGTTATTAAAATAATACCGTGATCAATGAACTCCTGATGCTAATATAATTATATGAACCACAACCACACATAATTACCAAATCACTAACATCAAATAATTGCTAATGAAAAAATTGAACTTACTTTCCCACATCTGTCTTTCAATTTCCCGTGGATACCTCATTGCCGTCGTCAATTAGCGTTCAAATGTTAATTAAAAAAGTCTCCTTCCTTTACGCGGAAAAAATCAAACAATTAATTAATATAGTATTAGTCAATAGTTAAGTAGGTAATTAGGTACCTAGAAAGATGCAAAAGATCAACTCCTACAAATAATAAATTCAGAGCCTATCAATATTTGATACCCACCTGACCTCTATGATAAACTTGCAGAGTGCGCAGAGGTGAGCGTCAAGCCTTTAAAAGTCGGTAATCAATAAGCGAATTATTTTGACTTTGATGCTAAGTACAAAATAAATGATAAATTATGCTTTGAGTTGTAGGTAATTGATTTTGCTTTCGTCGTTTGTCTTGAATTGTCAGTTACTGAAATTATTATTTCTTTCATAATTGAAATCAATACTATTTTCCAAGTCTACAAAATAACGTGTCTACAAATAGACGAAAATAGAACACAAATGATAGGTAATTATTTCGGCTAAACGGGTTTATTAGCATGTCAAGCCCAGCAGCATCCAACCTGTAACATGCAAACGATTGGAACTCAATACGAAAAACTGCATTTAAAACACCAAATTATTCTAATAGTGCCCTTATGAACGTTATTAGGATGCATGGGAATTAAGCGCATGTTTAACTAGGTATCTAATTACATCTTTTACAGCGAGAGACGCTTTAAATGCTCTGCCGATACGCTTTAGATGCTCCCTAAGGTAACTTTAGTTGTATCCTGCTAACTGCGTTCCTAATTATACTAATAAAATACTGGTAAGTTTTTTAGCATTTTAAATTTTAGATGCAATAGTTTTTACATTGTAGGTTCCAGTCAAGCGGGAAAGAGATAACCTAGCGTGTGAAACGGTAACATCTACTCTTACTAAAACAGCATCATAATATAGCATTGCAGTAAATCTTATAGTGGAATTAGTGGAGATTGTTAATGTTAAAGGTATTCATGTGGATGATCATTATATGCCACGGTATTATTGTAATTGTAACCTGATGATAATTACCTAGTACACTGTTAATTCTTGCATGATTGAATTACACGATACGTAAACGATGCTATGCAGAACATCACTTGCAACGCCTTTTACATTAAAAAAAGTTGGTGTACAGAATAATATTCAAAAAACGCTAACGCTGACAAACTGAGGAACGTAAATGTTAAAAACAAGGTACCTAATCATATGAATTTCGACCAGATTTTAGCATGTATGCATTATGTATGTAATTATATGGTAGTACTGTAAGGGATCTACCTTTCCCAGTTACTATCGTAGTTTTTTTAATCCTGTAAATATCTCTTACTAATCTCCTAGTCTGTAAATGTACTCTACGCGTAGAGATAAGGGTAGGCTAAATGGAAACTGTAA
>JAAXYX010000915.1:0-28809 GCA_036851915.1 Ptenothrix huangshanensis
CAGGGGGCGAATTAAAGAACTCAGGTAATTATTTAGAAAGAGTAATACGCAATTCGAATTAAACATTAAATGGGGAATATTATAGTAAAATGGTGCAGACGTGTAGGTACCTATAATCCTCGTAAGACCGCCTCTTTGTATAGTATAGTATACCTAAATGCTGTTGTTAAGTTTCTGAACTATGGGATGAGTAAATAGTATGCGATGAGTAAGAGCACTCTCATTCACTTCGCACACATTATAAAAATAGCTTAGATCAACTTGACCAGTTTGATTACATTACAACTAGTTCAAATTATAGAGAAATGTAGAAGTGTTGTGTAATCATGCAAATACCAATCCGATTAGAAATTATCTAGTGGTATGCTCACGTACATGTTAAATCCCTGATTACATAATTTCAATCCATGAATAAATGAGCAACAAAAAATTGCACTTTACACGTGAGCTGTGAATACGGCTGGCTAAATAATGCAATGTCTATTATTGTGAACAATACGTACGCTCGGTGCTATTTGCCCTTATCAAGTTATGAATTGAAGAACATGGCTCACGTGTACGCGAAACAAGTCTAATGAAGAAAAATAAGACTAGTAAGAAATAAACAATGTATTACAGGGTGGATAGTATTGATAGTATGCATACCGAAGGTAGATGTTTACGTTCTTGCGTGACTGGTTGTTGCTGGTCAAGTTTATGGACAGTCTGTCTGTCTAATAATGCAAGTCCTTCCCAATCCTTCCATGGTTTGCTTGTGTCGTTTCTGATCTGCCTCCAAGATATGCCAATAATGATAGAAATGTAGTTCCTTCCATTATACACAATTGAAACAAAGTCCACAAATATCGAAATCAAAGTCGTGTCGATAGTTTCAGCGTGGTATATACGTATTATATATACATATGTAGCTGCTACCATGTTACAGAATGAACGCAATTGGGGTAAAATTAGATGAAAACGCAAATCAAAAATGTATTTGCTTTATCGGTAAACGCCGATTATCATCACCGAATTGGTAAAGCATGTGAGACGTTTCCTAAGTAAATGAGCTGACTACTTGTATGCGAAAGAAGACAATAATTAATCTTATTCTTATAATACCCAACCGGGTTCCGTCCGATATGCACAACGATGAGTTGAGTTTGTAGAGCACACACAGGTAGTTATGAACTTTTAATCATGCAATCATCGTCCGTTCTTGCGCAGGGACTAAAGCCCGAACCGAAAGGGAATCCCGAGTACATTGAAATACATACATATTTCGTGAGCTACATTACGTAAGTTTCGGTAAACATAATAAGTTCCATAGCTCATTGTAAACAGATTATATAAATGGAAATTATGGAAGCTACCTCGTAATTTCGAGACAACTATAGCTACATAGGTAATTGCACACGACTGTTTCTCGTTTCCCTTCCTCCAGCGAAATATGCACGTACACACCGTGAAAACGACCGGAAGGGAAGAGAGCATGTAACCAAAGCAAACCAAGTGAATACTCTTTGCTCTCTCTCTCTCACTCTACTCATCAAAGTAAAAGCAAATAAGTAAGTCACCAAACGTTATGTCGTGCCAAATAAGCTCAAGGTACGGTTCCACAGTCTTGTATTGTGCAGGTTACGATGTTACGTGCCTGCTTTACTTACACAAGCGAATGTTATACAATGACAAGTTTTGAGCATTCGGCGCAGCACATTACATGTCCATTTACCATTGCATGGATAGATACAGCACGGAAGAGACTGTGTGGGAACCTTTTACTGGAGCTGGATCCTGGAACGTGGTCGCAATGACTGGCATATATTCCCCAAATGAAACATACATACATACTTAATGTACGTTGTGTTACACAAGGCATTTTATCGACCGGCTTGCGACTAACGAGAGACAGCAAAGGAAAGAATTACACGTGAGGCAGTCTCACGTGCACGTCGCTTTACCCCAGAACACTCGACTAAATTCAATTCCAAGTCGAGTGCAGCTTGGCAAAGTATGGGTTTGCAAAACTTTGTCCGCTTCTCCTAGTTGCCAGTCGAGAGCAAAGTGCTTCTCAACTCCGACGATAAGCACATTAATGCATACAATTACACTATACATAATGCATACCAAGATGCACGATTGATGCTTTAAGCTACTGTGAAACATTTCTTCTCCACAGTCATAAACGCTGATCCCTCTCCATACCATATTTATTTGTTTGCTCTTAAATGCATTGCCCATCGAGTTCTTTCTATTTTGTTTGTGTATAATTTGTCAACTGCTCTTTGAAACCTCTCTTTGGTACATCCAGCTACACTATGCAAATGCACAAACGTCAACCTCTTCTAGATCTATTTATTCTGAATGTGACAATATCAGCGGGATGTTACTAGTTTCTCTATCGTTGCACCTTCGGTTTTCGTAACTCAAGACATTAATATGTATGCTCTGGTAGAAAGATCCTTTTATGTAAACTTGATACATCCATTATTTACCAAAATACTCTCAATGCTTTTTACGCTCCAGTCATTTTGCTATTTCTCGTATTATGCTTCTTATTTTCCTCTTTCGCAATTCCGACTCCGAAATCTTTTATTGGAATTTTACACATGTATTTAGAATACGATTCTTTTGACACAAACCTTCACTCATTGTATGCACTAGCTCATCTTGTAACCTAACGCTGTTTACAGCATTAATAATAAATACCGCAGGAGGTGTATTTTGCATAAAATGTTTATCGTCTATCCGTGTGAATGTAGACATGTAGAATGTTGCAAACTATAGTGCCGATTTTTGGTGCTTTATGGTAATTCATCTATATGTTTTCTAATTTATTTATGCTTCCAGCATAGAAGTTCCAGGAGCTAATGCATGCTTGGCTCTGTACGACATTTAAATTCAACTGGGAATTCAAAACATTTAGCGACCACATAAACTCCAGTTGAGAAAACACGACTAAGTTCAACAACAATATCTGACATTGCATTCAATTTAAAATATAACACTGCCACATTGTTCAACTACCACTATCTCCCTCTTACATAATTTATTATTTGTAAGCTCTGAAACCCGTTAATGACATTGAGCAAGTTGATTTAAAAAAGTAATTACCATATTCCAAATAGAATCCAGTTTAAGGCAATACTGCATCAGCATAATATGCACAGGTCTATCCAATATACAGTAATTAGTTTATACACCACAATGTTGACTTTGCAAGAAATCCACTTTCAAGAAATACTTGTGAAAATTGTTCAGAATATGGGATTCATAAACAAGGCATAATGCACGATATAATCCTTAAATCCTCACTCAACTGACACCGTAGCATGTCAATGGTAAAATAGGAAATCCCACAATAATAGAGCGATATAAAGTATAACGTGTAACGAAGAGTCACAGCAGAAACCTTTAAATATTGTAGTCTGAATCAAGTATATACTACTGTTCACAGTTTCCGTATTTTTTCTTTTGTATACACTGAGATGGTGTGATTTATTTGCTCACTCACAAATTTAAACAGAATGTACACTGAACAAGAGCATTGCCAGAGAGCGACTTTAGAAGACTGTGAACGAATAAACCGCAGAAATTGAGCACAAGCAAACTAGAGACAATGATGGTTTGATGCTCACCAGAATGTAATGAGTGGATGCGATGTCACCGAATGTCACTTTGCGGAATCTCGAATTTGCAATAATACAAAATAATATTTGCGGGACTGACGCGTGCGTGCACACGAGAAGTAGAAGCAACGGCGAAGATGGAGAGACAGGCCAGAGCGAGAGAGAATATCTACCTATTCAGACCCAAGTTTTAGTGGGTAATGCAGTTGTGCGAAAGTATGAGTCTTGTCTGTTAGTTGAGGCACACTGAGGACTGACTTGTTCTACGCTGAAGGTAGGTGCAAAGATGTGGTTTGGTTTCTCTTCCTCTAATAAATGTGAGTGAGTGTATGAATGTGGATGCTGATGTCGAAAGCCTACAATGAGTACGAGAAATAATAAAGAGTGTATCACGTTTTACTTATCCATGTACAGTGAGTGAGTCGATGGATGTGCAAAATGAATTTGTCTGTACCACGAACCACGATACACTGTTCCCTGAAGTTCTTCTGATCTACTGTACTGTACACATAAACATGTACCTAACGACGTAGTACGTGCAAATTCCCGTCCTTCACAACACACTTAGTGTTATACCATTGCAGCTTCAGTTTTCATTACCTCTACATACATCTCTCATTCGGCCGAAAACCCCGTTCCGTAGGTCACCTTGATTACGTAAGCCTTTTGATTCATTGCATAAACTCTGCAAACTTAGGTACGTTTATACCCACTCAACAAAACTACGAAACCCTAGTATTTGGCAGGCCAAACATATTCGCAATTCGTACTAAGCTACACACATGAATAATCGTGGGCAATACGTATGCAGTTGGACTGAATTATATGGTATCAGTGCAGATAATACAGTCAGAAGTACATGCAAAGGCAAAGTACATTATTTGCCTTATAGATTTAATATCCCAAACTGCTACATAGTCGAGGGTAACACTTGTGTGCTTATGCATCCAACTTAACTTATTACTTCACCACGCACCAAAAGCAAGTTCTCTGCTGAGTGCACCGAACTCCAAGAGTTGATGTTTTAACATACTAAACAGTCCGCCAACTGACGGTAACACAACAACAGTTTACTATCAGCCGATCTTCCATTCCATCTTTATCAAATGTACTGGATCCCATAAGTTATCCTCTCCTGTGTTCAACCAGTATTAACCCACCACCGTACTGTTCTCACCATCTTCCCATACCTCGCCAAACCATAGTCACACATCAAATTAAATTTAAACTTGTAGACTAGACTGAAATTAACCATTTCCCTTCTTATGCCTCCTAATATTTTATCCATGTTTTGAAATCTAAATTATCACATTCATATATAAATACCACGAAAGCAAAAATTATACTTGCGTTTCGGTATAAATTAATAGCAATAGTCCACAAAAAATATCTTATCCTCATTGTGTTCCGTCTACGAACATCATAGACTTCCTCCCACTTGCTGTAAATTGGCAAAAAAACCATATTGCCCAACTGGAAAATTATATTGATAGGATTTCTGTCATACAAGCACGCTTACGTATTTAGTGCATCATCATCGCCGTCGCCATACATAATGCAAATGTACAATAAAAAATTTGACTCGGCAGTAATTCACTTGATTGTTTTATGAAATATGAACTCTAGCAGTCGTGTAAAAAATAAATGTATTTGCCACTAAACAAATATCTGTATGTGGTTACATAACTAACCATTTGATTGAAATGATGTTAGGAAATCCAAGTAGTCTAATAACCTTCAGAACATTCTACGCAACAGTCAGATATATTTTGGAAAATTTTCCCTTCTATATACATGTTTGTCCTGTGAACAGGAACAACTCTTAATATTCCTAGTGAATGAAATAATGTTAATAATTTCCAAGTTCCAGAAGATACAGATGCATCTAATGTGGTTGCTGGTTTCTGTTGTGTATTTATGTACACACATACTCAATGTGGCTTGGCATTGAAGTGAAGAACTACGTGTGACATGATATGATGCTACTGACTGGATATATGTGTTTTGACACTACGTATTCTGTACTGTGAGGGAGATACCTGCGTGAGGAAATTATGAATAATATGAAGGAAGGAATGAGACACGTTGTAAATGACGGCTGCATACTGATTGTGTGCATTGCATATCCTCAAAAGCAATTAGATATGATTATGATGTAATGCTTTTGCAAACGTTACACTCAGCGAAGCAATATTCCCATACGAAGTTTTTTACTGCGTATCTAGATATATTTTAAATTAGGTTACACCAGTCTAAGTACTGAAAACGCATTCAAACACCTGTTTCGCAAGCTCTACATCCATTAAAGGTAAGCAACTTGAGAAGGTTAACGATAAAGTTTTGATAAACTTTAACTAAGCACGCATTTATTAAAAAAGAACCAGAATATTATAATTCCAAGCGTCTCCTACATGCACCTCAACCTACCCATACAAATCCATAGGACTATTCATGTGTACAGCTTTCGTATTTATTTCTTGTATTTTACTGATAAAGTTACAGTCACCTAAACTAGATTTATCTGCATACGGCATTTACACATTCCCACAAATTGTCTTGAGTGTTAGGAAGCTCCTACTAGGTAATCGCAGCCCAATTGGATTCAATCAATGATGATTCTTCTCACTCGGAACTATCAATACTTATGACACACTCATAACCCTACAACTGCATCTCGGTGTACTGCAATGTTTGGGTAATAAAAATGCGTAATGGTCGAACAGGTACATTATACATGTTATAAAATTAGTGGAAGTACAGCTCATATGGAAAATAGCCAGAGAAGACAGCAGACACCACATTAGCAATTTATTTTATCAAAGAACCTTGGCCACGACCTTACCTCACCATTTTCCTCATGGACACTTCCGCACCACTCACAACAAAGCATTACTTCCTCTATTATGACAAAATGTTGTAATACGTAGACTACTCGTAGAATGTACAATGTAGCCATGCTACCAACTTCGTCTTGTGTTTTCCGTAGTTTCGATAAATATAAAATCTGCCTTTGCGTTGTATCATTTAGACGAGATTAAGGGATAGAGTAATGGTAATGGCAACGAAATAACAATCTTAGCTTTGACTACAGTAATGACAATGTAATCAGATGATCAGTTACAGTGTGAATACACTGTTCAAACAAGCATCCTGATCCCATCAAGATCATGACCAAATACCAAAAATGCAATTCTTATTGTACAGATGATTGCAGTGCGAGTGAGCAGACCTCCGACCAACTTACGATAACTTGATGAAGGTCCTCTATGTAATATTGCTTGCACAAAAAACCTTAGGATAAAATCTCCATACATGAGAAAGATTTTGTGCTCATCAGTTATTAAATAAAACAACAGACTGCTCAGCCAAAGCAGCTACTAATAAGTTCAAAGTATCACTACACCTACCATTACTGGCTCAAATGTTGTCTCACGGATTCGAACACACACACACACACACAAGACGTTCAGACAGAACGTTTTAAGGCAACGAAGTTGGACAGAGTTATCCAACACTGGCCTACAGCCACTTATGTCATACCCACTGGCATGGTGAACCATTGAAGCATTTTTGTCGCTGCATCTAACACGGAAGTATTTGCAATCAGTGGGATAAACAGTTATGTGAGCTGCGCTCTTGTGTTAAATCATCCTTATGTACATGACTATATATAGATATCTGTCATCTTCATCTGACTCCTTGTACGAGTAAAAAATCATTGAGTAATGCTAACGATGCATAAATAAGCTCTACTCTTCTAGACTTATTACATAATAATATTAATTACTAGGATAAAGCTAACGTTGCATTCGCAGAAAAAAATGAGCGTCAAGCGTCAAGCGTCAAGCGTTACACAGAGACCTGCATCTTCCTAACGTCACACAATTTTTTCCTTCGTCCAATGAATAATATAATTGGACGATAAATCGAAAATAAATAGTAAAATAAACTAACTCTAATACAAACAGAAACCATGCTCTAGAAGAAAAAACACTAGCAAAAAGCTGATTTCCTCAACGTGCATACAGTGCAGTGCGAATCACAGTCACCATTAGACCTGCCACAACAGAACAAGTTGTTGATACAATACAATTGATACTTTATAAAAATACATTGGGCTCCTTCAATACTATTTCCATCTCTAGAAGGAGAGCTACATTCGTACATATGTATACGTTCAGTAGGCGTTTCAAGCTGCCGACAACACTAACAAAAAAAATAAAATAACTGTACTCAGTTTTTCTGGGCTGAACCCGAATCACATTATATCACCTTAGCGATCTCAAATCAGCTGTTTTAAAAATAAATGACTACAATAGTGGATGCATGAAACAATGCTGATGACTCGGATTCCGTGTCCCAGTGACGAACCTTTATGCGCACATTTTAAATATGCGTTCTCCCTCCAGGATTCCATATATGACATAAGGTATACAGCGTACATAATCACATTTGAATGGTACCAACGGAAATTACCTGCGTCCCTATATGAACTCTTTTGCCAATGGCATTCTACGTGCCTTCAATTGAATTGATTTATTTATTTTATTCTTATGTGGCCGTATGGTATTCAAGTGACGCTGACACGGTTGAAGATCTGTGTCAACCATTTAACAAACGTTTGATCTCATCTCTCAAAGGTGGAGTTCAATGTTTTTCTGTACCTATGTGCTAAGATAATAAGTCATTTCCTCTGCTGTGCCTATGCATACAAACATGAATCCATCTACCATTCCTGCATCCTAGATTTTATTGGGATACACATCTGTCAGGTCATCATCGTCAAATCATCGTGACACAATGCTACATAGCCTGAGCTATTGTATCCAAATAATTTGCGCAAATATAAATCTATGTAGGTAGTTTGCACTCCGTTAAACTAGGCCTTTATATAAATGACAAACAATAATTCACAGTTACGGTTAATCAAATCATCCCGAAATCCAGTACACTCGGCGAATAATTCCGAATAAAGTCACACATCTGAATGATTGAATTTAAATATCTAGGTAGTATCTGTACGGAAGTGATATTTCGATTAATGCAGCTGTCCTAAAGGATATTCATGTACAAGGACTAGTACAGATACTGCAATTATGAGCATAATAAGAGTGATGATAGCGTGCTTCCCATATTTTCAATTGCACATTATCATACCCATTTTTTAAGGGATTCAAATGCAATGACGAGGCATACATACGGACTAAATAATGCTCAACTTTCCGTTATTACCCATCCTATCAACTTAGGTACTCTGGCTATTATACTGTTGTTACGATTTGTAGGATTCGCGATAATATGGAAAGCAATCCAGCTAATATATACCATATGGTATGTTATAATCCTCATCCTGAGGCTACTTTATGATAACTTACTCACCGTAACTATTAGGTGTTCTTAAGGATTAAACACGGTAAATGATACCATTAGGAATATCTAGAATGCAACTGTAACAAAAAATAATAATTTTACGTCTATGATTTATACTCAAAGAGGACTAGATAAATATCTGCTGTAATCTAAAAATAGGGGAGGGAGAGAAAGAGATGCTATTGATATTGAGAGCTTGGCGTAGATGTATGAGGAGGTAGGTACGTGTTTCATTAGTGGAACATGTTGCCTATGTATATGAGTCGACTGTGAACAAAATAGAAAATACGTATTTACTGTGTAATTTTTCACAATTCACAAACACACGTAGAACTTAAATCTCATATGATGAATTAAGTCGATCATCCCCGTCTTTATTTTCTCATTATTGTCGTGCTCAATTGGAATTCATAGGAGGGGAAGTAAGTGGAGTGGAATAATAGAGAGGGAAAAGTGCAGTAACCAGTCAGGTAGCTCTACTGTTCCACATTACCTCAAAAATTACACTCAATAATTGCTTTTTTTCTTATTATATTGCTCACCAACCAGTGTAGTACCATTCAAGTGCTCTGGTAAATGTTGACGCACATACAAAGGCTTATGCCAGTTTTCTCATCTCTAATATTGAGTTTCGCACCTACTACCCTACTTGCCCATAATGCAATGCTTAATTTCTAGTCGTGTCAGCAGCTAGAACATCTGCATGATAATTCCGATCATGGGTGATCTGTTCATACTTTTTTTGATTAACTAGGTACCTACTTGCATAATGAAGCTCATGTACATGTTTTAAAGTACAGTGGAATGTGAACAGGTACATAAGGAGTAGAATTATATCTCTAATAAGAAAGTACACAAAGATGCATATATACCCTTCATCGTCCACAACTTTAAATCCAAATTGGTCTCAGTTGCTGTTACACAAACATAAGAAGAAAGAAATAAAATGCCGTTGCATCTCTCCTCCGAACACTGTCCAACAAGGTATGAAAAAGAATGATATCAAGAGGACGTAGCTGTGGAGCTGTGTAGGTACGAACACGGTGTACATATTAACTTGACATACTGATCGTGAGGGAGAGGAGCTGCAATCAATGTAGCACAGCGTACCTCATGTGCCATTTCTAAAGGAACGAAAATTGAGTAGACAGCTTGTTAAGGCAACATAATGAATCTAATCTTGGACATCATGGTGTAGGAATACATAGATATATGGAGGGTTTACATTTACTAGGGCTGAGAACGAGTACAGTAACAATCGTTTAGAATCAAGTTAGTGTATATTATATTGCATGTTGTATGTGCACAAGTAGTTTACACTATTCTTGACTCTGTCGGTGTTAACAGTTGCGTATAGAGGAAATGAGGCCGTGAAACACTTCTACCCTTCCTCTGCCAATGAAACCGCTCAAATCTTGCACACTTCTCTAGACACACTTTACATTGTTACGTGTACCGTATAAATACCTATAGGTACGTGATGTACTTTTTTCCTGTAAGTAGGTAGGCATCGTTATGTTCGTTAGTCTTGATTCTCGCTCGTCCTCAACCTTCACCATCATTCAAAGTAAATGCTGGTGGATGTCATTACCAATTTTGTTGTACCTACCTTCCTTCTCTGCATCTTATCTGAATCATAAAAAATATCTTGTTAGTATTATTATTGCCAAGTGTCCTACTTTACCACTAAGCTTACCGATTTCACCTTTTTTGTATGTAATGACGATGGCAATTTCTGAATTTATTTTACTTACTTTGTAAGACACTTACCTAACCAATGAAAAGATTGTAACAAAGTATGCCGTGTCGTGAGTCTTTGAAATGCATGTAATTAATTGTGTATCCGTTTATGTGTGTGGTAGTATTTTGAATTTATACTACCGGTAGAATGGCTTGAGCTTAATCTACTATTCAGACTATTCTTAACATTTTCTAGTTATTAAAAAACATGCATACTCACATACTCAAGCAAGTCTTACTAACCTACCTATCTATAAAATGCAAACACCTTGAGTTCGTTCATTCCCTTCCTTCATACATACCTCAATGTATTTTTTCCTAGCGTTTTTTCACCAATCATACATGTAAACATGATTCTTGCAGGCTTACGTTTTTATGACAAAACTTCATGGCAAATATAAACGAAAGTTTCATATGCATTTCAAGTACATCCAGGTTGTGCATAGCGTTATTTCAAAATTAAAACACAGAAATTCAATTATCCTAGAACTTCAGACGGGAATTACACATAAAAGTTGACCTAGAAAAGGTTGGAAGACAGAGCCACTAATCATGGGAATTGAGAAGGCTATCCAATATGAATGCGCAATTTTCCGAATGATAAAACGGTGAAATTTGTTAAATCTAAACACCTGACTGCACTATCGCCCACAATCTTTAATTGTTAGAATCTCGTAAATCTTCAACAGACGGTAATTAAGACGCAGCCATCAGTAAAATAAAAGACCAAGAAAGATAAAAATATAAACAATCAAAATAAATTAAAATAATGCATTGTCTGACGTAACAACTGCTGTTGTCGATTTCTGTAACCTAAGCTTATCAACCTGTACACTGTGCATTGTGTTGGTAATAATATAAAAGAATTTTAGGAAAACCTTGAAAATACCTAAATCGAAAGGTGGAAGAGGAAGTGACCATGATTTTATGCATAGGAACTGCTCACTGAACTACTAGTTGTCTGCATTTGGATGAGTTCATCGACGGCTGCTAGTGTAGATCACAAAGTGTAATGTTAAATAATATTATAGATACCATTAGATGTCAAGTCAAGTCAAGTCAAGTCAGACTGCTCGATTAACTCACAATGCACATTAAGCTCTATTTATGGGAATGATTTTGGCTTACTCAGTTGACATAGTTAATGCTACCTTTGATTCATCCTGAATGGATTAATGTAATCTATCATGCATTCATCATTACATCATTCTATTATTAATTGTATTACATTTTATTTCTACTATTGATTCTTCGAGGCATTGAACGAGTTCAGACAAAAATAGATTGCTTCTTGTATCTCAAATAAATAAAGGATGTCTAATTTTGTGTTAACGTTTTAATACACATACTGGACTATTTCAACTTGTCCATCAAACAATGATTGCAACTCATTTCGTAAGAAATGCTACCATGCCTTTCAAGTAACGGAAGAAAATGTCAAGAAAAGGGTATCGAGTTATTTTCCCTCAAGAATAAATACACAAAAGAGTTGACTCTGAGCATATGAGATAAATGCGAACAAACTACAGCTACTAAAGAATATTTCAAAACCTCTTGCCTGTATTTGAGTTGGTAAGCTGAAAATATGATAGAAGCATCGTCACTTGACTAAATAAGTAAGTATTAAGAAATACCATGATAAGGTAAATACAAAGGGAGTCGTCAAATGCTACATATATGATGACTAGGTGTATATAGTTAATAAAGGAGTATGGCGTAAGTATTGAGACAGCATTTTGTTAGCTGGAGAAAAAGTGTATGAAACACCTGAGCATCAATTTCAACATCGACACACCTTGCAATCTTGACTCAATGCATACAAATGAATCAACATGCTTATATCACTTGCTCCGACTCTTTACTAACTCGAGCTCGGGAGTCGGGGTACAGCAGGTGAGCTTGTTATTCGCAAGTCGCGTGTCTCCTCACCCGGGTAGGACCGCCTCAGCACGTTTTTGCGATATCAATCGGCCATGTGACCACGTTGCATTCACTCAAAGTCAAACCTGCTTGTTGATACGTCCTATACCCTATATACCTTCCAGAAGCAATCATTTTCTCCATTACTCGATATTGACAAAATCAGTAAATTGAAAGGCCCAACGATTACCTATACATTTACCTAGTCTAAATTTATTCATCAGCTTAGCTCACTGTATACCAACTATCTAATAATCCAGATTACCCTATTCAAACCTGTACTTAGCCAAGCTATTTCTAATCACAAAACATAGCATATCATAAACGTGCACGAAAATTCAGCTTTGGTTACATAAGTTTCTTAATGCGTCAGCAATAAGCTAAATATAGAGAACATTTACTGCGCCACGTTTCCTGCATCACGTTTGTCGAATCTACATTGGCCCCTACATGTCCATATAAACATGAACCCTAAGATTTGAGCTTTTGCTAAAAATGAACTTTTCTTAAAAACAATGCTAAAACTAATCTTAAGAATCCGCTTGTTTACAAAACTAGCCTGCAGACTTTTACGTTCTCCAACATTTACCTGTATACAATCTAGTTGTTATTGGTCGTCTCAATACATTTCCATGGTAGTGCCTACTGCACAGAAAGATTACGGAAACTACTACTAACACTACTACTATACGGTACGAACTCGTAAATCACGTAACACATAAACCTACTATGATCAAGTATTTGTCATGGGACTACAAATATATACCAAAAACCGTTGTAAGACATTTTAGACAAAAAATAGCTCCAAATGTTTTTAGAGGTCAAATAGTCACTTGAAAGTACTGCATAAACATCAGTAGAAATGTGGTTAGTGCATCTGAAGGGCCAAAAGATTATTCTATACAGTTATAGATCAAGCTTGGTATACCGATATTCAACGGTAGAAGCAAATAATCCAAAATAGAATTCTGCAGAGCATTTTAGTGGACTATTGTAAGTTGGTGGATTTTTGAAACATAAAATATCCCTTTATCGAAAATGTATTTGAACAGAAAGGTCTAGTTGAAAATAAATAATAGTGTTGATTGCAGGGTGTGACACACAAAAGCCATACAAAATAGAAATAAGCAAACAAATTACATACAATGATTTATTTATTTAAAAAGGAAAACCAAGGCTATTATTTGAATCCACTGTGTATCAAGGGGTATGGCTACTAATACTACTACTTTTAACTACCGAAAAGAAGACTTTATATGTCAGTGTATCTACAAGCATGTCTGATGGCTTCTTCCATGGAAATAATTACATAGTTTCGCTTACTTTGGAAAAGAAAAACAAATATGTCAATATCATTGTAACTCTTTAAATTATCTATAATCAATGATGCTTTTCTGTTTAGATTTTCTATTCAATATTGACACTAGTAGAGCAGTTATTTCTCTTTCCTCATTTAGCAGGTTATACGCGAGTATTATTTGTATGTGTGCTTGGTTATAGGTGCAGGTATATGAGACTAATAATGATAGGTACATATAATTATGCATCTGCGTATGTAATAGGTACGTATGCAGTAATATGTTTGATGATGTCAATAAATTATGTTCATAAATGCCTATAATTGCTTCGCCTATATGCTTTGAAGGTGCAACTGGGGTATAGGATAGGTACGGGGACGTGGGGAAATTATGAATTTCTGCACTACTGTGGTCTTGCAAGACTACTGTATGGATAAACAACTAGTAGGCTCGTTGTCATATTATGCCCCAACCAAGACCAAGGATTCTACAAGCATAGCACTGGGCAGATGACGGAAACGGACGGATGTAGGCTGTATCCATTTTATTTATTTCATTGCTATCAAACACTTCCCATTTACCTATTTGCCTGCTTTCAGTGCTACAAACGAAACTCACTAGCTCATAATTATTCCTATCAATATATGTAGTATGATGAGCACGTATGTGTAGCAGCAGCATACGAATATGCTGATACGTGATTCACGAATGAGGCCAATTTTGAATTCGATTTGAACGATGCTGCAGCTTGAAATTGCCTTAGAACTGCGTTGCACTACGTTGAGTGGATACTCGAATGTGTACCTGCTTGCTGGTGTGCAAGCGTTAACTGGAAGTATTAATAAACTGTATAGACATGCTTTCAAGTTCAAGTCCAATCACAATAACTTTCTATGATCTTTAGAGGTACATACCAGACTACGAAGTTGGTAAATAGCAATTGCTTCGTGAATGCAATCCTTATCGCTGGGTGCATGCATGGCAAATAAATAGAAAGGAAGCCTACGTTTTGTCTAGTGTACATATGGATCATTATTGAACTCCAAGGTTTATTCCTCATAAGTATAGACAATCTCAAGGGTCGAACCAGGAAATGAATCTAATACGTATCTATGCAAGGAATGTGTTGCCGTACCAAAACTAAGGATAAAAATACTTTATAATTTAATTGTTCGTTGCCTAATAATGTTGTGCTAACAATTCAATGTCTACTGCACTGCACTTGCATTCAGCATTCAATTTCGACATAAGCATTCAAATAGCAGTTTTGCAAAACACAATTAATTGAGGCTTATGGGGTTCCATATACAAAAATACCTTACTGGTATTTTGCAACCTCCTTCTCAGTGCAGCTATTCTAATGGTACCTTTCGCGTAACTAAGAACGCTACAGGTTTCTGCT
Organism: Ptenothrix huangshanensis; assembly: GCA_036851915.1. Taxonomy (NCBI): domain Eukaryota; kingdom Metazoa; phylum Arthropoda; class Collembola; order Symphypleona; family Dicyrtomidae; genus Ptenothrix; species Ptenothrix huangshanensis. The sequence goes on from JAAXYX010000915.1 coordinate 15,339, forward strand.
TTACAAATCCCACGTATGTTGTTACCCGTCAAGTCATAGTCTAGTAATTCCATTGTTGCTACGGTTGGTTCCAACGGCTTCTCCTCCGGTGACAAGACTAAAGAGTTGTAAAACAAATGAAAACTTTGATGATTGTAAAATTACCTGGACGGGGCTGTAGAAGTAACAATCCTCCAGTATGCATCATTTAAAGATCCAGATTGAGTTTTTAAACAAATCGAATGATCCAGTTCACACAATTATAGAGTGACCGAGGAAACTTCACAGGTCACTTGTACAAAATATTTGTAAACAATCCAGAGTTTTGTGTAAGTACGATCTTTAATGAGTTATGAGTAGTTAAGCACTTAAGTGTACATGTAATCCGTACATGAACTTGACACCGTTAAACAATTCCGTTGCAACTCACAATAGCAATTTCAAATAAAATCCCGACTAACTCGTCTGGATAAAAATGGCAAATTCACTTCAAGTTAAATATCAAATTGTCAGATAAACTTCAGTTCCAATACAAGAGGCACCAAGGGTTTTGTTTTCCTTTTCTTGTAGACTGTCTTAGAATTAAGCAGAACTGAGCACGAACGACAAGGGTTTTTGAAACGTGTGACGATCGGTGGCCGGAGCTATACTGCGAGGTCCAGTCTTGATGCTGGGCAAGTAAGAGTAGAATGACATAAGGAAGAGGTATGATGAGAACAGATGAACAGTGTAGTCAATGATTGTCGTCGAGGAATTGTATACATTGGCGTAATTACAGCTGAAGAAGAACAACCACGCGGGTTTGAAGACCGAGAGTTACTGAGGAAGACGGAGCAATAGTGTGTTTGGATGAGAAGCTTTGTGTAGTTCGTTCCACTGAACTCAATAGGAGACGAGTATATCATATAATAACGTTCTGTCGACTCTGAATTCTCATGGGTTGCTCTTGCTCCTGCCGTCGCTGCGTCTTCTCCTATGGCAATACAATACAATGGTAGGATGGTGATGTGGGATCAGTTGGATCGTTGGATGCTGCTGCTACTTCTACCGTTCCCAGCTACACTCCTCTCGAGCAAAGTTGTAGGTACGCTGTGCGAAATGTCTGAGTGGGTCTGTATGAGTCTTGAATGCACTGACAACACAACTTGCGAGTCCACTAAGGGGTAATTCTCACTCATTCGCTCATTCACTCACTCACTTGTAAAAAACACATAATAGGTTATACACACAGATAGGCAGTAAATAAGCATGCAAGTTAGTGATCTAGACCTTGAAAAGCCTCGAGGTACAGTCATCTCGACTAACCCGGATTCCAACACCTTCCGTACTTTCAATCGTCAGACACTGACACACTTTCCTACATCCACACCGAGAACAATCCACCAAAGTAGGAAGTAGGTCTTTGGCACACACTCTTATGATGTGGATGTGATTATCATTAAGTTAGTGAGTATAACTTCATACCTACTTTGATATTACCAGTCTGTTTTCTGTTTTTTGATACGTCTTTTTGATGACGATGAATCTTTCTCTCTGTAGTCGTAAATACTGATAGTTGTGGCTAAAAGCAATTCTTCCCTATCATGCTCTATACCACTCCGCTCAGGCTCACATGCTGAGGGGCTTCAAAGGAGTACATATTACAAAAATACAGTAATATTCTCATCATCAAAGTCAATAATGTAGGATTGTGCTCATTTTCATTTGTGCATAATAACATTACATCGAGATTGCGATAAATCGACCATACGACATTAATTCATAGTGGGGCGGGCTACTCTCCTCTGCTTCTCACTGCTACTAATGTCAGTACTTTCATGTCTCATGTAGACGGGAAAAGTTGAAAAATCACAATCCGATCCCCCTCGACAACAATGTGTGCTTTGTATCATCGAGTTATCTATACAAATAGTTGTGGAACACAAAAACACCATCGCTCATATTATTATGATGATCAACAAGCGCGAAATGGGAGAGTAATACCAATACCGACATCACCATCAGTCTCATCATTTCCTCCTCAACCCACTTACATTAATTTCTTTTTATTGAATCGTCTATTCATTAATTCTTGTTGTTACCACCTTCGAGTTGGAGCTTCAGTCCTCTTATATTATTATTAAATTATTATTATTCTTACTAATGATTTAGAATCAAGCGCAAGCTCTAAATCTCTGCACGTACTTATGTACCTACGCATAGGTACTTAGTAACAAAATACCAAATACCAACCCTCCCTTAGAGTTAGTGAAATCGTGCATTCCCACACAAAATGCATTCAAAGTCGTTCTTACCTGACTGAATTACTGAATGTGCCTCGTACCGATAGTGTACACATTCAAATAATAAGTAATGGGATGCTATTATCTTTATCACACAGTTGGATGTTACACGCAAATATGTTTCCTTCCTATGCTCAATCTTTAATTGATGCAACAACTCGTAACTATTCTTTTATCATCATCATAATAAAACCTTTGATTCTTGTCTTTTCACCTCCTTTCCGTTTTTACCCCAAATGATGTTATACTCGCTTCCACAGTATCTACCAAGTTTTAGGTAACCTTCTTGTTTTTGACTTTAATTTTCTCCATTAGTGAAGTTAAACACTTCAATTTCGAATCCACAAGTTGTACTAACTAAGAAGATTGTGATTTTGAAGATTATCTCATCATCAAATAATTTGATTTCTAGCAGTTTTCTTTTAAAATCTTGTATTCTTGTAGCACTGTAGCGTAAATCCTAGGAAGAAGAATTGCTCTATTGTAGAAGCTGGATGAGAGGAAGGAAGACATCACACATCTTCAAGTACATCTAAGTGTTAACTATCATCAATCTAACTTTTTAAATGTTACCTGACTTTGTAAGATAAGCTAATGCAGGGAAGTCAGATGAAGAATTTAGATAGTGATTTAATACTTGCACTGTAAGTATTACGTGTTGGATGTTGTTCCATAGTTTTAATTCAAATTTGACAAGGTAAATACTACTTTTATTTAGTAAAACAAACGTTTAAGGTGAAAAATAAGAAAATGTTTCATTCGTACGTGTTAATGGTGGCTACTTTTACAAAGTAGTATGTTAAATGCTTATTATATTATTATTTCAGAAATATCACGTTCATATGTCTTCAAAGATCAGATGGTACATTCAAGTACAAGTACAGGGTTAAAACCAGCAACTGAAACAAGTCGTAATAAAAATCAAAAAAGTTTTGTTCTGTCTCTCTGTCAGTGTCATTGAAATATAACGAGTCTCCTTCCAAACAAGTGTCTAAAATAAGTAAGATTTCTAAAATAACTAGCTAATGGAAAGAAGAATAACGGAATGTTTTCTATTTTGCAACTGCGGTATTCTCAGGTATATGCCCTGCAAACAAAAGGTTACTACACAACTCATGTGATGTGAAATGACATGCTCAACCAGTATGTAAGGACTTGTGACGATAAGTAGGGATGCGTTGACAGTTGACAACTCTAGTATATCATCCTGGCATCAGTACTAGATTGTGGTAGTAAAAAGAACTAAACCGTGTTTAGTGTGCTCGTTTTGTTACTTCAAGACAGAATATGATGTCAAAGATTTTCCTTTGTTATATATTATGTGCCGTTGGGTATAACAAAATTGTACGATAAAGTTGTTTAGAGGGAAAGGAAACGGTTACAGACACCAATCAAGTTTTTTTTGAGGAAGTCCGAGGAAATGGAATAAAATATAGAATGGAGTATTTACTTGATCGTAAACTAGTTCCCAAGGGGGTCCTGGGTGAGTGCTGAGTTTATACATAGCGACCATCCCCAACCACTGAGTCATATCCACACCAATAGTAAACATGTTCGGCGGAGTAAGGCTCACTTTTTTGACATCAGAATTGACAAGATTAAGAGAGCAATAAGTGAAAAGATTTACCCTTAGGCCGTAAAAGGAGAGCTTCTTTAACAATATTACTCTAGGTTACTAGGTTACTGCATCGAATGGATTTCAAAAGACGTCAGTTGTTCATCACAAGCTATCTGTTGGAGTTGCAGCATATACGGCATCATCGTCGTAATACCTTTTTCCTCGACGATATAATACACAACAAGATAATACTCCATGCAAATCGTCATTTGCCATTGCCCTCAATTCCAAAAATGAGCTGCTCTCTCTTTGTGAAAGTCACGGCTATATGAGTTTTAAGAAAATATCTTACTGCCTTACTCACACATGCATAGCTACATTAGTGCTCATGTATATTATTATGTATCTTCCTTTCGACCAGGTTGAGGTTAGACTCCCATCACCGGCACCGCTACACTGGGCTATAGGCGATTCTGTAAACTCGTCTACTATCAGTATAGCCTAGATGTTCTTGCTGTGGTAAGATCTCGTGGCTTTGCATATGCATTTGGCATTTAAAAAGTCGCTTCGAGTTTCCACATTGTGCCTCACACAGTCTACCAGTTTCGCCTGAGACCAAGTACTAAATTCATATAGCTACATACATTCATACATACACACACCTACTTATTTTTGTTTGTACTCTTCATCTTAATTTCATACTCTTGATCTTGAACATGAAAATGACGACATATGACGTAGAAATTAAGAATGAAATATTAAAAAAATCGTTGACAATTTAACGATCTCATTATGTATTCACCTTTCTTACGTTAGCATAGTACCCAATTCTAACTCATTGTGTGTTCCTTCTATAATGGCTCGAATACAGAAGTACCTACCTCTCTAACTACAATATAATGATCTGAGGATACAATGGTTCGTAATAATTGGATACAAGCAGAAACACGCAGGTTAAACTTTATTTGCACTTGCACTTCAATCCCCTGTTTTCTATATCACGCTCTGAAGGTAATTGTCTTCTCAACAATACCTTGCTCAAAGTTTACCTGGCATCGAAGATGAAACTAAATAAGCTCTCCGTCTTACCGTCGTGTTTACTAATATATTTCTGTGTAAACAGATCTGTGTAAGCCTACACGGATAGACTCATGTTTGACACCAAGGTTTTTTGACCCTTGGCATTTCAAATCCTTTTTTCTATTTCTGTTTTTTAGCGTACTCGTATAAATTGTGATCGTCATATTGTACACTTGAATAAGCACATCATCTTAGGATTTCTTTACAATCCTTGCATGTGACTTGCGTACTGGAAGACTTTAAATAGTTTTAATGACTTCGAAATATCCTCGTTACTAATACGTTGGGTATGCATACGTATGTAGACTTTGTAAAACATGTCTTTTTCCTTAGGCGTGGGTACGTTGTTGACATTCTTCGAAATTGAGGCAGCGGTAAATATTTACTTATTTAAAGGTTAGGTTCTGTTTCCGATTCAATTTTTGGATGTTCTTAATTCTCAACGGCAAAGATTTCCTCAGAGATTTTGATATTTATAATCATTTTGGTACTCTAAGTGAAATTAACGGTACAATAATTTCTGTAAACATTTCATACTTCCTTTATACCGTACTGTACGTTGAATGTTTACATATTGTTTTTTCTATTTTACTTGCACAGAACAACCTATTTAAGATGGAAGTAAACCCGTTTTAATTCACACCTCTGTCTCTCTCTCTCTCTCTGCACATACTACACAAATGTCTATGACTGTGTGCAGGATTTCTAGTTAAAATGCTCATTCATACGCTCGTATTTTTTATTATGCATATGCTGTTATAATGCATCAGAGATCTACATGGTTTTTAGCATAGTTCCAGTCTTAAACCGTATACAATTATTATACATATATAAATTCAATTCTACTCCAACGAAAGCCAAGTAAAAGTTGTTATTCAACTATCCAAGTTACAGCCAATTGACATATTTTACATAACCAGTTTTACGTCTTGCAGTTAAAGTGTAAGCAACAAAGCAAAATAACTATATTATTGATTTTCTGTCTCTTTTGTTTCTGATCGTGAGATTATGTGGTTTTTGTGACTAATATCTATGACCATTCACGATTATAAAGTCTACTTAATTGATATCTTGTTAAGTGACAAAAGTAGAGAAAAATGTTAATGTTCGTTCTTCTCTAAAAAAAAATGTGCGTCCTTTACCGAAATCGTACACCAATTTTTCCACCAATTTTCATTGTCAACGTCAGCATTTAGTTTGTCATTGAAGATTTCATTGGTTCCAATCCAATAAATCGTCTGGTAACCACATGTAATATATCAAAGTTGGCTCATCAAACTAAAGACTCTGATCCAATGCTAACGAAAGTAAAGTAAAGTTAATGGATGGAGAGAGGGCAAAACTAGTTCAGCCAGGAGATGACATTGTACAATTATAGAACGAACCGGAAATAATAGAGAATGATTTTGAAATAAAGTTATGGATCCGCATCCGCTATTTCTCCTAAGGTTATATTCTCGACTCGTACACGTACGCAAGTTGTACATGAAGGATGTGAGCTAGGTGTGCGCACAGCTCGAATTTCGATGTAGCAAATAAGATGAAAATTTATAGTGAATCGGTGAGATGATCCAAAAACAAATCAACAACCTTCGTAGGTAAATCGCCTCGGTCTCAAAGGTTGAGTTCAAGGACCGTGAATTTATAGTTTGGCAATCATCTCGGTTTCTATAAGACAGTCTAAATATACAAACACAAGGCAGGAGCGAGTGCGAGTTGTGACCAATTTTAAATTCTCAATCTCAAAGCACCAGTTTCCATTCCAATCCTTCCCCATTTTCTGACGTGGTTTCAGCCAACATATGTTACATAGTAAGTAATTACACGGATATAAAGAATCTGAAAGTAATATGTAACCTAAGAAATATCCTACTGTGTTCTACATGCGGCTTGTACGCAGTACTCAGAGCTCATATCATTCGGTTCGGCGACAAAAAATGTCTCCTCCTGCTATGCTGTACCCCAAGAAGAAGCGAGTACCTATGCTAATGTATGTAGGTTCTGAATGACAAACCGAGTTAGATCTAGGAATGAGGATGCGAGGTAAGCTAAAAATCACTTACCTGTTGTTATATCAGCTCAAACAGTGAGCACTGAAGGTACATAAGTAAGCATAAACATTTATTTTCTTCAATTTAAGAACTAATGAGAGAACAAATAGCTTTGGCATTAGCACGCAGCTCATTTGAGTTCTCCGAAAAACGACCTGCTGCTGTGGACTCAAAGAAGTGGAGAGATATTATTATGTGTACATTCAGAGTCTATGCATGGCTAATATTAGTTCTTTAATTGTAACCTTAAACTTAACTATGGGTGACACCAATAATAAAAGAGTGAGTGCAGTAGGAATAGAAACCTACTGCTACCGCCAATGCTTGCAAAGCTTTTCTCACCTTCTTTTATGTTTTCGTGCCATCCATTCTCAGGGGCCATGCTAATCCTCTCTGAATCGTTCCCAATTCAGCATAGGTACCTAGTTATGTACGTAACCTACTGTCTGTGTAACAGAGTCAGTTTGGCTTGAGGATCTAATGGTGACCACTGTCTGAGTTTATACATGCAAATTTACATCAGTACCATCTGTACTACATCCAAAGCATTATGTCATGTGATTTTCTAATTTCTGATTTCTAAATTGTAATTCTCAATTTCTTTACGTGTACCTTTATAATCGTTCTCCATTTAGGGGAAGGATGGGAGAGAAATCGTCTTAGGACACGATTAAGTATGCCTCGACACTATAAAATGTAATTCTCACAATGGATGATTTTCTCAAGATAGGAAAAAATCTAGGCTAACGTGAATGTTGGCGCTGCGATACTAGTGTATGACGCTAGAATATATAACTTTCCGTTGTAAAGTCAAGTTCAGCTGTTCACGGATAACTTTTATTATTTCATTGTTTGTATCACATTAAATATCTTTGAACAATATCATTTAGCAAAGTCGAGTGTGCCCCATGCGTGATGTAGTGTGTGTCTAAGCGTGCGTGCATGTGTGGGTTTTCATTATACCTACCTACATAGGTACATACCTGCATTTAGGATGATGCCCAACAGAATAACCATAGAAACTCACAGTCCGTGTACATGATGGTAAATATATGCTATAAATTGTCTCATTCTTCAATCTTGTCTACATCTTTGCCAGCAGATTACCGTCAGACGTAGCAAAAGTAATCAGTTCAGTGTTACCTTTTACAGCATTTTATTATCTTACACAGATACAGATATGATGCATTCTCCATATTCTTTGCTTGATTCTGGCAACGAGTACCTTACCGTTCTATACAATTCATAATTCAGATCCTATTTGTTGAGTTACATTTTTTACATTTTACGAGGGGATACATATCTGCAGTGGAGCTCGGCTAGGAAATAAACACATAGATATAAACGATTATGTATCACACCCTCGAAAATGCAGTCAAGTTGAGCACAATAGAATTAACACACATATTTACCTACTTTCCTACTCTTGCTGAGTACATTGGTGAACTATGAACTGTTGTTTGGTATCATAGGTCCAAACTTTGAGTCTTGCATGATGTACGTATGCACATTAAAAATGTGCACACCATGATTTAGGGACAGGTGTGTTACAATAACAAATTATCCGTGTTGGGATCCTCCTCCCCTCCTATACTTGCTGCTATAATTATAATAACATTACTTATTCAAAACAGCCCAAAAGTTGTATAATGGTCATTATTAGAATAACAATGTATTCCCACGCATGAATTCAAATTTTTATCTCATTGTTACAGTAAGATTGTTGATAAGCCCGTACGTTCAGCTTGGATTACCTACGCCAAAAATATTGACTGAAAATTTAATCCCCTTTATACAACCAGAGCTGTAATACTTTACAAATCCCGCAGTCATTTCCGCTCCATTATTATTAGAATGATTCATTCATGCGATAATTGATATGTCATGTGCTTTCTAGTAAAACCCAATAATAACCCAATTTTGAAGCAAGAACGATGTGGTTTCATATGTATGCTGTAAAGCAGGAATTCTCATGTCATAATTAATTTTTGTGGCATTTACAAAACGAAGTGTTTACTACTAAGGAAAAGGAGAGAGAGCGTAAAGTATTTATTTCCACCGATACTACAATAGTAATTATGTGCCAATTAGTTACATTTTCAATTTCAAAGACATGTATGCTTTCTTATTCAGATCAGAGTCTGGATGGCTACTTTTAATGTTATATTTTGACTTGACTAAGTTAACTCGTTCCATTTCCATATCAGCTAACGATAAATATTGACACAGCGATAATTTTATAAAGAAGAATTGTGATTAAAAAAGAAGGTAATGATACAACTGTACTAGGAATGTAATCAGGTACTATCTTAAATTAGGTTGATCTTTAAAAGCAATCCGCAGCACAGCAGCATATCCGAGGTTTGCATTAGAGGCAATCGATGAGGGAAACGAAGTTATAGGAACCCATCCATGTTGAATAATAAGGTGGTAACTGATTTATACATAGAACTTGATAATCTTCTGTAACCTAGACCTAGACTTGCCCCACTTTCTCTTCAAAATTGCATGCATGCCGTACTAGTAAACTTTTTCCTCTTATTGACGCGTGCCTACTACTCATAGCTACGCGATGTGATGGTTGCTGCATACAATTCACAAGTTTCACAGGTTGCATGCAAGACGAAACATCTTTGATTTCATTTCGAACCACATCGAAAACCACATGCAAAGTATTAGAAACAAGTCTTGAGTTCTAGAGTGCTCGAATCTCCACATATATTACGATCACATGCACCAAAATAATGTTTTGCGTAGCTGTACTCACAATCACAATCAGTTGTAGCTCTTCAGGATTTACTATCATCATCAGTTTTAACAAATCGTTCATGTGTAGCTTGAAAAGCTAACAATCACAAGAGATGATTTACATGTTGTCTCTTGTCTCACCTAGCAGTAGTAATTATTGTACTGTGGACCCTTGCATGTAACGGTGATCATCTTAAACCCAGATTTAGATGTATATATTTTCCATGCACTGATTTTAATTTTATTCGATTGGTCATACTACTTAAACTCGCCAGTGCTTGATATTTACAATGAAAAAATGCAGACAAGGTCTAAATCTTAATTTTACTGCTTATTACGAGACTACGACTACTGACAGACAGGCCTTAAGTCCACGTCATAAGTTCTAAAGTATTATTCCGTTAGATTGTTTTATGATTTATTTCATTCATTTGCTAAAAAGAAGAATAATATTACTTTATAAGTGTATAATATATAATAACTTACCTACCTACTTTTATGTTTCTAGCGTGTGGTTATGACCGAGCAACATATGCATGCAAACAGCCCAAAAAAATAAGAAGATTCTTATCAGGACAAAATCCTAGGTTACAGAATGTGTAGTATTAACAGTATCCGCACTTTTATACTAATAATAATAGCCTCACACTCACAGATATAAAACGTAAACAAAGACAGAAGCATACAAGGTCGTGGTGTTTTTACTCAGAGCACAAGGTACAAGTGCATGGCCACAAATTTAAAGCGCTAGGTTCATAAATTCGATTGTAGTTTTTTTGAGTTCCTTTCATCTCGTAGGTACCTACATGAGATTTGAAGAGTTGCATAGCAAAAATTATATAAACATTACTCGTTAATTCACGTATAATTACAATAGTCGCAGATCCAAGTGAGTTTACAATTGGTGTAAATATATATCGTGAGCCCATCACACACCATCACAATCGACTTTTTATTTGTTAACGAGCAAATACTTGGATCGTAATCGCGAGTGATGTCAGATTCAGATGTAGAAAATACGTACGTGCTACAGGCATGCATATACATGCATGACTCCACTTCGACTACAAAACAAGCGAACTCCAGACAATAAAATGCATTGATGTAAGCGTTTAGCCTAACTGTATCATTGTGTGGAAGATTTTTAGTGCTTTGTTATTTTTAAGATTTGGGAGGAGGAACTATTAGATTTGATAGAAAAGAACTAGAACTAGACCACATATAAAAACAAGGAGTAATAACACGGCATTATGCAATTCCCTGCGGGAATGTAGTGTATTTTTAACATATTTTTATGACGAGTCTGAAGATGTCATCGTAACTTCACTAAATGTGTACATTTTACGATCAGTTAAATTTACGAGCTTCCATTGATTTCAGATTGTATAATATAATTACACTGGGAGATTCAGATTATGTTCTGGTGCTTCTGTTGCATATTCGACTTGGCCGATTTTTAGTCACGTGTGGTTGCTATTACTGTAGCTCAGTTACTTTTAATTACGTAGCCATGAACTTGGCTAAAGGTTATGCAGTTTTAAGTGCTCATGAATCTTGCACATTGTGATTTTTCTCGTAAAATTTCTGTTGCAAAAGTTTTTATTGGCTTTTAAACAATTGTCAATAATATTGGACTAATTACCGTTAATTTAATCAAGGAATGCCGGGCATAAAATTTAACTGACATTACTTCCTTGAGTAAACAATAAACACATGTATGTACCACATGGTCTGAGTATAGGAGATTTTAACCTCATATTTAACTCTTAATAGCATAGAACCCAGTGATTGAGCAAATTGTTGGAAAATATTTTCAATTGTTTCGTCATTTTACATACCTATTTAGATAAGTCAGTGCATTGCCTCGCGCCCGCATTCTATAAAAATAAGATAAGATTAGAAAATTCAAGACAAAAAAATCAGCGAACGTGTCTTCAAAAACGTTCGACGCATTCAGGGATACCAGAATGGGTATTCCAAAGTGTTAAGCTATTGCATACTGCAACTCCCAACTGATAAACACAAAATTAACGACTCTTTGGTAATTAATTTCTTTCTGGCAAAGAGGCAGCACTTTACTACCAGTAGGTATTTGTCCATCTTAGTCATTAGGTATGTAATTATATCATCATTTTTCGACATTATCTCCCCTTGAATTAATACTTCGACAGTTTAGCAATTTTAGCCGTACCGATGGAAGAAATGTAAATGCGACCTGAATTAGACAATATACCAATACAACGTAGTTATTTACGTCATGCGTCGTCCACTGTTAGCATTCGTAAACCATAACATTTAAAATTGTTGCTTTGACCAACGAAAAATATAATTAATTATATAATTAAGTCTCCAGTAATTACTACGTAGGTCTAAGGCATTGCAAAAAGCAGTTGTCTCATAAGTAATTCCTCCTTTTGGCGTCTCATTACGTGAAGAAAGTAGAACTCTTACCTGTTGAATGGACAAATGTGATTAAATTGGTCTTGACATTGCCCTCAGTCTACAGCCAATGCAACTACTCGCATTTCAACATCCTCAAAATCAGAGATATCACCTACGTATCCATAAGTCAATTACCTAGATAGTTTCTTATTTAAAATCAACAGTGACATTCATTACCCCTATCGTTGCAATGAAACTTGTTTTACGGTATACAGATAATACGTAGAAACTTTGAAATTTTTCAAGGGTGGTACATGACAAGTGTCAGGTATATGGTCCACACTATTAAATATTGTTAATTTGAATGCTAACTTCCTACAATTACTTCATTACACAAATCCATTCCTTACAGGTATAATTACTTTATTACGTAATGAAAGTACTTATGGAAAATATCGACTTGACAACTTCCCTCATTTAAATTAAGCAACTAGCCACCTTTCATCACGTAATTTTCTTACCTCACAAGTCACAACCATTAGCCTTCTCCAATCAATTATATCCTCTGAATGGATAAATATATTATTAGTTCAATCAATGTTCCTATTTACATAGGTACTTGCAAATATGCCTAAGCTGCTATTATGGTGCTGTGATGACAGGCAGGTATTCCTTTGGGGAAGCCCAGAGAAATGGCTTAAATTGCATTCATTTAAGGTTCATAGTGAGTTTCGATCAATTTCTAGGAACCCATTTATTCTGAATGCTAAATGGAACTTTTGATAACCGCATTAGGAGTTCAAGAACGAATTATATACGGTATCGGGATGCGATTTTTATCCTGTTGTAGTTTGTAGTATTTTGTTTTGTCTATACAACGGAAACAATGTCCAGCTCTAAATCCTTGTCTAAGGGGTTAATTTTGAAAATCAAACAATCACCTCCGGGCAAACTTCAATCGTTTTTAAAATTAATCCATTGTTTGATTTTAAAAATGAACTCTTTAACCACTAGTTTTTAACTGGGAATTGTTTCCGTTGTTTCAACTAAATCGAACTTGAAATATTTCTTTGAAATTTAGCTAAAACATAATAAAGCTTACAACAATAGCATTTAATCTAATTGAATGAATATAACAGTTAGTAGACGTTATTTCAGATCTAATTTTAACCTTCCCCTAGATTCGCATGATTACATTAGTAACATCAAGCGCCAGCATTAAACCAAACCAACTTATTGCATGCCTAACAAAACAAAATTGAATTTTCTCGAAGGACGGAGATTATTTTAGAGTAATATTTATTTACTCTTATTGCAGTCAAAATAAAAATTTGTCTGCCTGAATCTCCATTGCATATACCGGAGGGAAAATTGTTAATGAAACCGTTTCC
>JAAXYX010000916.1:0-28808 GCA_036851915.1 Ptenothrix huangshanensis
TAAAAACCCATAAGTATTCCATAGCTTCGATGAAGCGTAAATAAGGGAGGATCAACATGAAATGATATAGCAAGGGAGCGGAATGTGTAATAAAACAGGCTCACAGCATCGATAAGCAAATCAAAGAATTTATTCGAATTTACTTTAAATTAACACATTTTTAGAATCATCAGCTTAAGCAATCAACATGTAAATAGTACACAAGACTCTAAGATTTTTCTAAATGGTACCGTGGTTAACCAAAGAATTAAGTTAATTCAAGACAACGGGAGAATCCAATACTTTCAGATGAATTCAAGTACCTTTTACAATATTGCAGCAAATATCCAATTACCGCCAGACCAGTAAGTTTTCACAACCAGAATACTGATACTAATATTAATATGCCTACCCACATGTTCCTCATTGCTTTTTTAACGTGTAATACTTGCTCTCATTCAAAACGTTGTGACTGTAAATAATTTGTATTTTTGATGGAAAGGTATGAAGCTGTTTTGGAACTGAATAATGGAAAGGAATGGACAGAATTGGGTTATGTAAAAAACCTTGACTTTGCGACTGGAGGAAACTATCTGTTAATATTAAAAAATGTGGAAAGCGATTTCCACTTTCAAAATAAAACATTACAGGTACCGTAAAAATTATAATAGTTATTTAGTGACATTTAAAAGTTGCATATTGTCATTGAAAAACTAAAATATGCCCGAATTCCAAAGTATGCTAAATGCATAGAAGTAGAAACTCCTCTTGTGCTGAACATATTTTGGAATTAGAGAAAATTATTAGAGAAAAAATTATGTAATTAGCATATTTTAGTTCTTCGGCGCCAATCTATAATTTAATTAACATTTTCAAAAAGCAGTGCACTCTAGCACTAAAAGGAATCTAAAAACATGTTCATCATTGAGAAAGATACGTTTTTTGTATATTCGTACTCAAAATTCAGATGGGATTTGGCAGAGTGTACTTGCATTTCAAGCGAAGATCTCTAAAATGGACTGTGAGTTATCTTAATGAGTAATAATTGTGTTACATTTCAGAACCAGCTAGTCACAATTATCCCACCGAATGAAATTAACATGCTTTGGTTACTTCCTCAGTACGTTATAATGGCCTGGGCTGAGATTCTATTTATTATTTCGGGAATGGAATTTTCGTTTACAGAGGTAATCACAAATCACAGTACAAGAGTAATTTATCAATATGAATTAATTAAATATTTTAAATTGGCCCGACGCCAAATGAAAGCAATTTCAGTGCTTACTTGGGTTTTGTATGCCATAAGTAATATAACATCTTAATTCTAAAGAAGAATGGTGTACTAAACTAATCCTAAGGTAGGTACATGGTGGAAAATTGGGAAAGATCCGAAACGAGTTAGAGAAGGAATATTAGTGTAGCGCAGTGGGCTTGACTTGGGCTGTGAGTCGGTATCTTCCGGTCTACCAGTTATAGCACGTTGACGTTGCACATCCGAGACATAGAATTTTAATACATGCGGAAAGCGTTATGAAAGCATCTATGGTAAAGGTTTAGGGTATTATATCAGCATCAATGATGAAATGAGCATGAGCTGCATATGGAGATTTTAATAGTGGGATGACGCACATGGTACACTAAATATTTGATGTATCTGTGAGCGACGGCGATGGATGTTTGAATGCAGAGATGTAGACCCACATACACAGTTTTATATCATACTTGGACTAAGTAACAATGTAGCTTGTTCTCGTTCTCATTCTTTGTAGTTATTAGTTAGATCGTATTCACGACACTGGATGATTTCTTTCCTGGCTAATATGTTTTCCTTGTGGTTGTCTATACACAAAGCATGCATCATCACATTAACAATTAAGCTGCTCTCTCCGCTTTCAAGTGAAAGTACATTGTACCACCTCACGGACCTTTCTCCCCGCTTTGACGTCGAGGTCGACAGTCGACACAGACCTTCAGCGTTGCTTCCCTCCACATCGCCCATTTCCTCCTCCAATTCCTACGAATGTACTTACCTATACACGCTTCTATCTAGAGTTCTACAGTGAAATCGAAAAAGATTGCAGAGTCGTGAACGTGTATGGCTGGTAGGTAGGTACATATAGTGTTCTGGTACTATAGATGTAGGTTAGTCAGACACAGAGATGCTTAAGCTTTCTTGAGGAAGATGAGTTAGTATAAGATATTACTTAATCGGCTTTCGTTCCCATGGCTAACGAGTATGTTCTCCTGGAAGAATAGCCTAATTACATAGATATATAAACCTGAGGAAAGACGTTATTATTGGCTGTCTGATTCTGGTAAAAATTGAGAAGAAAATTAAAGGTGAAAATGTATACGAACCTAGTAAGGTGTCATATACATACAAGAGAGTATCTATCCGCATCCGTATCACATGTAAAAGTTGAAAGCTGTTTCATTTAAGAAATAAACACAAGTTAGTAGGTAGTGAAGGTGGATGGATGTATGTACATATATCGTGGTTGAAGATGGAAACCATGTTAGACGCCTTTAGTTTTGCACTGCGTATAACATTTTTGTATCTTCAACGACGATATATGTATGGGTTTTTATTGAGCTAGAAGTGGAGGGAAGTAAAGAAGGATTGCTGTTAGGGATAAATAAAGTGCAGAAAAAGTTGAAATGATGTAAATTATTTTGTATGCATGCAACCCCTTTTAATGATTCATCTTAATAAATTAATGATAGAGAGGGAAATTGGTGGAACTACGTGAGGCTGCTCTCGGCTTCGAGGAAGGATGTTCTGTACGTGCTAAGCACTGACTGCAGAGATGGGTTGAACTGGCTGACGTTGTAGTCAGCATCGTAGTAGTGTATAGTTGTTGGATTGGAATTGCAGCCTGGAGGTTAACCAGTAGCTGGGCGGCTGTATAGCTCTACACGGAGAATGACGGAATAACGAGATCAGTACAGAGTGCAGTAGTACAGATAGATGCAAGGGGGAGTAACCTAAAACTGAAATGAAATACCTAAGTCAAACATGTTGATGTAAATGGAGAAAATGTGTTCCATGTTCATTGCCATAGCATGACGTGACGCATGATGACAGCGTTTTATGCAAAGATTTTCGAGCTTAACATAAGTTTGCGCAAATCTTGTGTATACAGAGCTAGAGAGGTCTGTATCTGTAGTCTGTATCTGTATATACCTACCTACGTGGGCCATGACTAGGAGTAGGACACGATACGGCCAGAGACCAACAGAGCAGTAGAGCAGTTGGAGCAGCTACAGGAGAATACAATATGCAGTGCCACCGTTCGCATTACATACCCAGAAATGTGCATGCATGGTATATAAAGCTGATAGTTGATACAAAGTGGGCTAGTAGTTAAGAGGACGTCCACAGTTTCACGTGGTACTTATGATATGATATTCGATGTGCCTGTAGATTTCCTTCGCTCTCTCTCTCTCTATTCGCTCTCTCTCTCTCTGTCTGCCTCTCTCTCTCTCTCTCTCTCTCTCGAGACAAACCATATGGTAAAGGGAAAGTGATGAAAGAAAGTAAAGACGAGACTACGAGACGCACATCTCATCGATTTCCTTCCGCGACTTACAGTTTCTACCATTTCGCTACCATGACATTGACTTTGAATTCGTCTGTCTTATCTCCGCAGTTGCTGAGTCTACCATAACAGAACCTTCAATGTACCTCGCTCTCAAGTTAGGTCTTTCACTTCCAGACATTCATGTAACTACCTGTACCAGTGTAGGCAATTATTATGTTATGAACTCAGTGCTCTACTAATACCACCTTGTCGATTGGACTTTGCATGGCATGGCTCGTACACTTTTCTGCTCTTATGGCCCATCTACAATCTACTTTTACTTCTATTTCCCTACTACGTGTGCTTTCATAATGTATTCTTTCAAGTATATAGAATCTTTGATTTCGTTTCACCTGGACTTTTTGCTAAACTGACAAAATGACATAGGTCCATATATGTATGTACACTGTAGCTTGTTTGACGTTTTACACGGAAAATCTTTTTCAACTATAACTTTCCCTTGCTACCAATTTTATTGATTTGAATCAGTACATTCAAGTCATATCATAATTCATGATGTAGCAACAAATCTCATTCCTCGTAACTTTCTAGGCACCCATTAGTATGAAGAGTGTCCTGCAGTCCTGTTGGCATCTGACGAATGCAGCAGGAAATCTTCTCGTCATCATCGCTGCTCAGGCCAAAGGACATCATTCTCAGGTGAGTAAATATATCTACAATTAGGAAATAACTTTGAACCAGAGTACCTACATACATTGTTCTGCTGAAAAGTGCTTACCATGAAATGATGAATATTAACTACGTCAAGTCATATTACTAATCGTAAGTCATCTCTTGTGTGATTTATTGTAGTTTCTGTGCTAATTATCTTAAATTACATAATTTTTGTCAGGCCACGGAATTCCTTGTTTTTGCTGGTGCAATGGTTATCGACATGATTATATTCGGCTGGATGGCCTCACGATATACTTACGTTTCGAGAGAAAGCTAAGGTTGATACTTCCATTTCCGAAAATTCTCATTTTAATAGTCAACCCTTAGAAGCCCAATTAATCCAGAAAAATAAGGATCATAATTTCATTATTCCGACCATTCGTATTACAGAAGAAACTCATCTCTAATGGGAACAAAATTAGCATAAGTTTTAAATTCAAGTGCTTTTGGCACATTTTGTGATCCATTATAAAATGTAAATTTATGATAGCAGTTAGTGCTAATTTTAACTATCTTAATGCTTTTTATACCTAGACCAGTTAGCAATATGATAGCAATTAATTATTGTGACTGATTTGTTTTACAAATGAACATAATCGCACGATAAGGTTATCGAGGTGTAGAGGTAATTATGTATGTGTACGCGAGTAAAATCATGTGTAGGGAGGTTGTTCTTCTGGAGTATAGTGGAATACCATATGCCTCCTTTGTATTTGTAATCCTATTTACTCCGAATTTCCTCCAAATACTACCTTACTTCAAAAGCTTAATGCAAATTCATTTCTCTCCCTCTCATACGGTATAATTCAAACTGGTTCAGAATTCACTGGTACGACATTATCAAAACTTACCTTGAGGAAGAACAAATTCTAGGAAGTTCACAAAATTAAAATCGTATGTTGAAAACTGCCCTTGTTTAGGCTAAATATGTTATGACTCGTATAGCTTGTTAGCATCACACCAGAAACACAATTTTTCGCACTCAAGTAACTACACAGGTAGCCCCGCAATCTGTCCTTTTAATTAGTCGCCCAATTACCTTACACCATTCTTTGAAATCTTTCTTTGGTGTTACTTCAACTGAATTTCAAATATATCAGACAACCACATTTAAGTTTTGCTGCTGTAGGCGGCGAGAAATTGTATGTATTTCGTAAAAAGCAGTGAGGTTACGACACGGTCATATATGTATGCATTGATTTGACATAACTTTATGTCACCATTTAATCTACCAATGTCATCATAATGTACCTGTATGTATCTGTGAACTATAATTAGTTGTAGAGCTGGAGAAATTAGTTTCATGAATATGGATGTCAAGCAAAAGTATTTGATGATCTCAAATCCCCAGAATTAAAGTTCGAGTACGTGGAAATGAATAGAATACAAAACGACGTGGTCATATTATGTGATTATATATGTGTATATTATGGATGAAATAAAATGTGAGAGAAACATAATGAAGTATGTGAAGAAAAGAGCCAGCTTTTACTTTTCATTTGTAAACTACAAGATGAAAATACAATATTTTTGACAAATTTTTATCGTAAGTGTACAGAATAAGTTTGTTATTCAGGTAGTAGTATCATACAGGCAGAAATTCAGATATATATTTTATGCATTTATATATAGGTATATATATATGTATATTCTGTAATTTCCTTATGTACGTATATCATATAATAATATATAGTGTGAACATCAGTGCTTACATAGTATATAGAATTTCTAACATACGCCGTACATATATATATATACAGTTCTCCTTACACTATTAGTAAAGGACTTAACATAAGTTGAAAAGAATAATGATAAGCAATAATTAATAAATAATATTAATAAATAATATTTATTATTATTATTAAGTATGCACAATGTTCATGTCATATATTTACTCAACAAAAGTAATCGCAATTAATTATAATTACATAAATTACTCCTTAAATCCTTACATACAATGATAAAACGGTAATAATTGTAACTTACAAAAAATATTTACACGTAATTACCGTACGTATACACCAACAATATGTAAGGTTTCCTTTATAATTACACTGTTATAAATTAAATGCATCCACCTAACCGTAGTCGTAATTTGTAAAGGTCTGGGCTTGATATTTTAGTACGTTTCATTAAATAATATTAATTAAATAAATAAAATGAAGAAATGAAACTTCAAAAATCTACCGTATAACAACATGATTCGTGATTACTTAGGATACTATGGAAAATCCCAATTTTTTTTACATTCATTGAGTATTTTAAATCATCACTTGTTTTTTTCTAATTCTAAGACTTTGCATTGAATGTATGCAATTAATTAGAATAATTAATTAGTTCCATAATATGCATTGCATTGTATAAACGATTTGAGATTATTTTCCATGTATTTTATTTTGTTTGAACAATGAATATGATGGCTTATATTAGCTCATAAAAGTTACACATCGTATAGTTATATGTATGTATGTATGCATCATAATTGTAGGTACTTAATCTTTAATTCTCCTAAATGCTATTGTCACCCTGAATGAGTAGGGTAGTAACGAACATGGCATAAAGTTTGTCGTCCTAATACATCCTTGTGTAAAAGTATCAAAAATAACATGAGGTAAACTAATGAATTGTAAGTAAACTTTTCAACAATTATTATAATTACAGTCATGGGATAAATTTGCACAAAAATTATCATTTCCTGGGAAAACAAAGAGAAACGTGATGGAGATACAAAATAATGACTACTGTACGCAATATTCAATTGTGAACTCAAGGCAAAACAGTGAGAGTTAGATTATTTCGCGAATCAGCTTAACAAAATTCAGGTTAAAAATCATCGTTACAGCTAAACTCTACCCGATTCTAGACTCTGCACATAAAAAGTCTCACAAACTAATTTAATCTATCTACAGGATTACGAACAAATTATTTGAAAGCATGAAAATACACTTACGCTTAACAGGGCTTGTGGAGTTCCCACAGATTTGCTCAACACTACTATTAGCGAATACATTGTTTAAGTAAAAACAACAACTAGCAACTTCACCGGTAATGATACTGAGTCGTGTAGTAATGTAAGGTATATAATTACATAATATGTAGACATATATCATAGAGTTGTTCCTCTCCCTCAAGGAAAAATAACTTTTATTATACTACTCAACAAAAATTACGAAAAATAAATCTATCTTGTATTTGAACTCTGCATAATAATATGTATAATTACGTATGTAATCATAATTGTTTGTAACCTAATGCCACATACGAGTATTGTTATTACTACGCGTTGGAGACATATTCCATCATGCTTCAAAAATCCGATTAGAACTGTTTATACATACAGGGAAATTAATGTGGTATTATATTCATAAACATAAATAATTACAAACACCGGTATATGTATATGTAAACTGTTCTTTTTGAATGTAACTGCTTTGTGTAAAAAAGCTTCAAAATCAAAACTATGGCACAGCAACCGAATTCACTTGAAAAACGTTTCAGTGTACATGTAATATTAATATCTATACAAATATAATTATTTACATATGCATAAGTAACTATACTGTCATTATCCAAGTAAATAGTTGGCCACTCATTTGATCATATATGCTATTAAAAATTCTCACCTTCTAATATAATTATATACGTTATATGTTTTAATAGGGATACTGGGATGCGCATATTAGGTCATATTCGTGTATTGGTATCTATCGCGCGAATTTTAAATTCTGAGTAACATCGTCAAGATTCTTGTGGGGAGGTTGAAGGGTTTTCAATAATTAACAATATTTCACAACACTGAACGATTTGGGCTTATGTATTTAAATTTTGGTTGTCCCGCAGGATAACTTGTAGATCCCGTGAACAACAATGTGGTTAAATTGTCTTAAATGGACTGTGCAAAATGGTGTGCGTTGCAATAGCTATTCTGTTTTTTAACGCTAACATACGTATTTTCTGTTCACAGGAACTGTAAATTAACCATTACAGTAATCATTGAGCTATTACGGACTTTCAGGTGCGGGATAACAAGTGCTTAGGTAAATTGTAGAATTGTTAAGTATTATTTGTTCATATTTATGCACTTATACTGGATAATACAGATGGGAAATATCCATTTGCTCATTTGGATGATACACGAAATGATATGTGCAACCTAAACATCTTAAAGGAGGATCGCGAAACCCCGGCGAACATTATAAGGTATGAACAGGTGCTTTACTATAAGTGCGCATATCCTTATAATATTTTCTCTTTCACCGTAGCTCAAGATAAATTAATGAACACTTCAACGCTGAACTTTCACTTTTCTTGTTCGTAATAAAATGAATTTAATCAATTTGCCTGAAGTAACGTGCACAATAGATAGAACTACGCCTGTACCGGATATGGCTAAAAACACATGCTTGTCTGCCAACTCCAGGCGTAGGCAGTAGGCGTACCTACAGCAGACTATACGAAGTTCCATATATCTAGCATAACCACTATGTTTCGATACCTCACAATTCTGGTTCAAAAAGCGTTGGCTCCTGTCTATTATTATGCACCAAAGGATTATGTTTTATCCTCAATTAAAGTTCTATCGAATTTAATACCCACGAAGCCACATAAACTTCCAAAATCTTCTAATTACACTTTAAACGCGCATGCTTTTCGTGTCACAGGCAAACTGATAATTAATAATATTGAATTTTAGATTTTTTGTTCGCCTTTCATTCTGCAAAAAATTATTTCAACTCTTAATTTCATGAAATATAATTAAGCGTACCAGCAAGAACTTGAATAGGTACACTTGTTGGGTAAAACTATACCTGATATATGTAGTAAGCCACCAATGCGTTCTAACGCATAGAAACGTATTCCACTAATGTTAAAGGTAAAACCAGGATAAAGTCACCTTTGCATTAAATTAGCCACAATGCACCTAGATAAATATTTATATAATGTACCTACATGTTTAATTGTGTACGAGAACGTAGCATTTAAGGTCAAGTACGTCAACCCTTTTTACAAGACAAATTGTACGTAATTTAATAAAACTTAGTCTACATTTACACGTACATATGTACAATAAATTGTACAATAATCTTAACTTATGACTTGACGATAGATAAGTTACAATAAGACATACAATTATATAATTACAATAACTAAACATAGGAGTAATATCAGTTTGTTTCGTTTGTGAAAGAATACAAATGAATGAAAAATAAATAATGTAGCGCGTGTGTACATGATAGTGCCGATAATAAAAAAAAGTCTCGTATGATTTGAGCATATAATTTGATTTGATATTTTCGTATATATCCACAGGAGAATGCGCACATTTTCCTGCCATCCATGAAGAAAGCGCAACTCTCGGGTTTAATTCTACTACGTTTGCATCAACTTAAACACTTTTACCTCCATAAAGGGAAGTACACTCTTGCAAATACCACCTTATTTTAATCATTTTTGTGTATTCCTTGCTCACCTCTTGTTGGAATCCCACTCAATTGTATGTGTCGAGATGAGAGAACGATGAGTAGGGGATAATACACCAATGATTAAAATAAGATTATCTGGTTTTTACAGTGTACTCGCTGCTTTTGTTAAAATCTTTTTCGACTACACATTAACGGGACGGGTCAGAAATGTCAAATGTCACCTAGCCAGTGGCTTATGATCTATCAGGAAATAAAGCCTTTGTGCCTTTTGTCTGTAATCATCTTACCCTAATAGAATAAGTACCGCAAAACTTCAAATAAAGACCGGTCTCAAAAGATGGTCTATCTCCAAAGGTAGTCGAGTCCTTTTAATAATTGTTCCAAACGATGGCTTGTCTGTTAAGGTGGCCGTGACAAAAAATGCCTATGGCGTACATTTACCACTACAAACATAAACTGTATCCATTGAGTTGCAGTACACGGTGGAATTTTTGTTAGTATGATTTCAGTGAATAATTTTTGTAATCGGTCTCTAATGGTTGCCGGGGGGAATGCTAAAGTTTTAAAAGAGGCCAGGGCTCAAGTTCGAAGTTTTACGGTATGCACATACACGACACAATGGCCGTCAGAGATAGAGAGTACCTTTGCGGCATATACACAGGACACCGTGGGATAAGATTCCTGGTCCTGATACTTTACACATTGTTCCATTTACTATAGGTACTATTTTACTACGAGTAATAACCAACTACACGTCTTTGTTGCAGAAAGCCAGCGTGAAAAATATAACTTTAACATTGTATTTCAAATTGACTCTAATTCCGAAGTGATTCTGCAAAGTCCATTTACATGCGTAGTTTTTAAGAGAATTCGAAATATACCTACAAAAATTGAGTAAGACATCCACCTTAAAAGTATTTTATTTTTATTAAAATCCATTTCGAAACATGTAGCGCCTAGAGCGTACTGAGCTTTACCGCTTCCTCCGCACAAAATCCATCTTAAGGGTGTAGCACGGCAATTTATACCAATAATTTTGTAGGGGATAATAATAGCCAAATTATTTTAATAATTTTTCAGATCAATTAAAAACCCTAATATTTCAGTTTTCAAAGTTTATCAAGTCATATTTTAAGCTTGTCGAAATGTTTAATCAATTGCATAGTTCAAAATTAAACTGACTCAGTCAAGTCATTCAACATTTTTGCGTTGCTGGTTAGTAAAAGTTGGATTCTTGAGTAAGGTTAGTAAAATATAATTTTTCTATGGTTGCTTTTACTACAGATAATTCAAGAAAGCAATCTTGGTAAACATGAAAAGATTGCATAATAAAAAATTATTATCCCCTTTCAAAATAGCCGGATAAATTGTTGTACAATGCTGGTGAGAAATGTTGGTTATGATAATGCATCACGAGGAAAATAATAACTGATTAAGTTTCTCACCCTTGGAAGGAAAGTAGGTGCGGTTTTTACGACAAGGAACAGAAGGAAATGAGCTGTAGGAAAGAACGTGTACTTTTAACTACATTTCAATACAATCCTACAGCAACGGACCAACGTTTATATGTATATCATCATGACAGCTATAAACGATAGAGATGCTCACGTCATAAAGTTAATTAGTGAACTATTATGTTTTGGTAATTTTCCATTCACAGGTGCTTTGGAGTAAGCGTAATACGTGACCTTTTTTGATTCATTACCCTTAATTAAAGACTTAGGTATAATGTATACATGTACATGCATGCATTTTTATTACAGTAGTCATTATTTTAAATATACATAGCAACACTTAATTGGTACGCTCCTAATACATAATTGCTTGTAGAGTTGATCGAATTATCGGTTTGCTCATATGATAACTAGATCATCATAGTGTAAGAACAGATGTTGCGACTGGCTCTACACTCATACCATGTTCCATAAAGTGATGATGGAAAAGCCCTTTGCTGTAATGTATCTGAATGTATTTACCTTTCTATAAGCACAGTGCAGTAGTGAATTACGTTTCTCCTGTAATAAATGATGGTGAAAGGTGCAACAAATTGGTAATCAGTTATGTATTTAACCCTAAGCTAACACCTAAACTAATGTTCAAATGAGACACATGTACACCGTTAGTCTTCAGCATAGTGCTAAGCTGGGGTTGTGAAAATGAGTATTCTTATGGCTCACCTATCATTCTATTCCGACCAGTTTTCCTTTCGAGTCCCGTAACACTAAATTAATCGCTTTAACTCGCTCTAGTAGTGACCCTGCTCATATGTAAGGTACATTGAGTTATTTAACTATTAGTTCACTAATCTACCTATACTTTAATTTTTTTACGACTGATGACAGCCTTAGCCACGTTCATGTTTTCTGTAGATGAGTCATGCAATTTCCAGAAAAATATATAATATGTCTTGTGTGGAATTGCTCACCGTGTCTGCGTGTGAATGCAGTGCGGGTTATACTAACAGTTAAAGCTTATCGCATAGACAAAATACTGTCTATCGCTACACAATACGTGATGAATTGGCCATGTGGTGGTACGTATGAATACAGCTGGGGTCATGGGAGACTACGGAAGAATAAATACTTCTACAAATCTCTGTTAGGGTTATGGTGGGAATAGGTACGTTTCTCTACGTTGATCATGCTAGTCATTCGTTTCGCCAATGGTTCAATTTTAAAATGCACTTTTTAGACAGGTAATAGGTTAATCGAGTAGGTAGCTTAGACAGGCAATAAGGGTCAGATGCTTCAGCACGTTTAACTATTTACGAATACGAGTATAGAATATATATTAAGATATATCATGGTAAATATAGAATTTTATATTAAATTTTTCATGACAATTCGAACTTGAAAATTTCAAAAAAAAGTTTGCAGGTACGATGTTACTTATTATATTCGTTATTAGTCTACATAGATATATTATGGTCTGCTGCACTAACTCAGTCAAGCTTCTTATGCATACTGCGGGATACGAGCCTTTACGTGCGTAATAGATTTATCATGTGCTTGTTTGGCTCATACTTGTAAGTTCCAAAATCAATTATTTATGAACTCAGAAATAAGCTTGGGGAAAGTTGAAAAATAGTAAAAGTATCACATTACATAAAAATCAAAGATACGCATGAATTATTCATATTTGAGATGTTATGCAAGAATTTCATCTCGTTCGCGATAAATCTTCTATGCACGTACACAATCTTTTACTTCCAACACGGAAACATGGCAAGGAGTAAGCATCAGCTGATCCTAATGAATACTAAGCCTTAGGTCTTTGTGGGTTGCTGTCGTTCAATCATAGTTCAGAGTCAGCACACCTTGTACCGAACTTTTAGCTTCCCACTAATAACATTTTCCGTGATCGGTCTTACCCAGTAGTAATAGAGCTAGCCTAAAGCCTACTAGAAATATGACCAACTGGAAGTTTCGACGGTCTTCGATACGAGTTTTGTCAATGTGTACTGCTCGATTACTTGGGAGTGTCAAAACTCCATTTTTTGGGAGATATGTAGCTATCATGCTCATTTCTACCATAGGGCAAGCTCAAAGTAATGTAAACGTTGTTTCTACTCGTAGTCCAATTTCTAGTGTTCCAAGTTCTGAGTGGATGAGTTTTTCTGCATTATTCTTTCACTAGGGAAGTTGCCTTTACTGAAATCAACCTTGTGTTTTGTACGAGGTAATAATAAAAATCTAGTCAAGTGTTTTTATCCGGAAAGTTTTAGCCAATACTTTATATCAACCGTATTGTAAAAACATATATTTGGGTAACTTCTTCCATTTTGTCAACAAAACCTAAATTTTGGTTCTTTTTAAAATTATGTTATACAAAACAGAAGGAATATCTGCATTCAAGTTTTTCGAAAATGAAATACCAGACATTTTTAAACAATACGGTTATAGCGAGCTCGTGCAAACAGTAGTTTGCCCCTCCTGAGTGCAGAGCTTGCCAATTTTTTTGCGGGTAATAACACACGGAAAAATGCAAATGTCAACCACTAGTGTGGACGTTTGCAAATTTTCGACTTATGTATAACCTGAGGTGAATAATAGTGTGAATATTGTCCTATTTCATGGCAATTTGGAGTTCCAGCCTCCCACTGTAACATCAAGCAACAAGGACCAAATTTGATCGAAACGTACTATTCTTTGAATAACCTATCTGTTTGAAGAAACTAATTAATCAAATATGTGAAGTAACATTTGGATGTTTCACCATCACTGCCGTTTTTGTCCTGTAAGTTTTGTATATCGAGTTATGCGTTGAGTACCTTGTATGTCTGTCTTGAGAAGTCACTGGCTATTCCCACCGTTCTCCGAAGTGTAGCATCCAACTTCTAATCCCGGGTGATTGGAGGTGGCGAATGAACGGAGAGCGAGTTAAGATTCAAAACGGGTGAGAGCGGCGAGTCAGGGGCGAAACTAGAAGATGAGGAAGGAGGTCTGGACTGCTCTACTTTTGGTGAACGATCTTCAGTGAGGGAGTCGGACAACGTTGTGGAGGTGCTGCTACTGAGAAGGTCTGACGACGACGATGAACTATTTCGAGTGTGAGTCCTCAAATGACGAGTTATCATGTCACGTCGACAAGCTGAGTATGGACACTGTGGACATTTGTACGGCTTTTCTCCAGTATGTGTACGTTGGTGAGTACTTAAGTGGTCGGATCTATAATACAATAAAACACAAGTGTCAATCACGTACTTAACATCACATCGTATAGCTTAACGCATGTATTTCTGCCCTGAAAAACATTTCAATGTAATTTATTAAACAGTATTGTACAGACAAAGTAGCCCGCAAAAGTACATACATACATACTATAAAATAATAATTATATAAACTAATAATGCAATAATCACCTGGAGAATACTTGGCCGCAGACGCGGCATGTGTAAGGTTTAACACCAGTGTGAAGTCTCATATGGCGGGTAAGCATATCACTTCTAGCGAATGAACGGTGACATACGTCACACGGGTAGCTTTTGTTTGGGTCATGGGGTTTACTTTTATGCCTTGATGCCATGTGTTTGGCAAGGCGATCATGTAGACTAAACATTTGACCACAAATTGGACATACGAATGCCATATCCGCTCCTGGTGGCATTTCTTCTACTACAGGAGAAACTTCAAGGTTATACCTTAAAGCTACTGAGTTTCTCGTAGTTGGAGACGCAATATCTCCTCTCACAACCGCAACTCCTGCATCAAACATCAGATCATAGTCCATTAGCAATATATTATTGTTATGCTTCCCTTCAACGAAAAACTATTGACTACGAGTAACATTTTGTAACTTTGACTCTACTCGTTATTAAAACTGTTACTCATATACAACATTTATATTTGTCAAACCTGGAGATTGTCCGGGAGAGCTTAGCGGCGGAATTGCCAGACTAGATAGGAATCGCGAAGTAAGACTTTCACAACTTGTACTGCTACCAAAACGTTCTCGGCTCCCTTTCATGGACAGGTCTAGGGGTGAGTCTTGAGGAGAAGATTGGTCCGACTCTAGTGAGCCTCCCTTTGACGGTATTGTCAGCGGATGAGGAATCGGCTTCCGAGGACGGGGTTGTGATTTACCATTCATTCCGGATTTGACTGACAAGTCCGTAGGTTCATGGCGTGGCGACTCTGGTAGTAAAGGAAGATCCGAATCGGAGTGACACCTGGAACAAAAATTGAACATACAAAAATTACTACTTACTCGAAAGCCATGTTTACTGTAAGAACCACTAACAAACCAAAAACATTTATGACTTAATTGAATCCCCTTGATAATGCTCCAGCTTATTTTATCCTGATCGTAGTACCATTTCAAAATTTTTACTACTGCCCGTCTATTTCTTTTGCAGTAAAGATACAGTAGAGCATTAGGTAATTGATATTCTTTGTAATTTGGTACAACTTTTCAAACAATGTTTTAATGTAATTCATCATCGTCTTATTGTTACGTAATTTGAAATTTATTCTAATAAAGCTAACCTCGCTTCTGATATACCCAATAAAAACAAAATTTTAGAGTTATACATAGAATGCATGAATTGGTTAAATACCCTAAAACTCAATAAGCTCGTTGCCTACTATTAACTATAAAAATGTTATGCAAAATAAAACTGAATTGTCACCAAATAATTGGGAATTAAAAATAGTTGAAATTAAATTTCGAAATGCTGGCGATTTATTTTCATACTTTGTCAGTAACATGCCCTTACTACTTGGAAAATTTCAAACCCTGTTTCTAAACTTTCTGTATAATTACACGCACAATTAATTCAACGTCTTGTATTAATAATTCAGAGCAGCAGTAAGCAGGGAAGTGCCAAAAATGACGTCATCAGTTATGTTGGTGGGTCATATTTGTCATGATGACGTACAATGCTAAAGATAGCCATTTAACCCCATGTTAAGGTGATGATGGTGGGGGTGGGTCCCAAAATGTCAAAAAATTTGATGACGTCATTTGTGGCACTTCCCACTAGTAAGCAACTGACGGTGCTACGTTCAAAAGCTTAAGCTTGCCGCTGGTAATTTGCAGGTTTTCATTGAACGCGTAAAAGCGTACAGCCCTTGAAGGGAGCGCGACTTTCTATGCTAAATTGGCGAAATCAGCCGATTCGAGCTGACAAAACTGACAACCAACACTAGATGTATCCAATCAATTGCCAATACTGCTTATCGTCGGTGAAGAGGCAAAATGTCGCTTACTCCTATTGTTTTTAATTGGATTTAAGTGGATAAGCGACATTTTGCCTCTTCATCGACGTTATTTGACATGTAAAATGTTAACATTCTGGTTTAAAAATTAACATGTCTTACGTTTAATTCTGAACACAAAAAATCAATAGAAATGCTACAAGTGTCTTTCCTTGTAAGCGTGTGTCGGTTACAACCATGCCTATTCATAGTTAACTAGTTAACCGAAGGCTTGCTGTCGAAACTTGCGGTTGCCGAAAAGCCGCAAGTTAACGAACTTAACGATTCCAAGCCGGCGCACTAGTTTAATGCTAAGCTTACCGCATCTAAACTGAACATTGAAACTGAACGTTTATCATTTACTAGATCGATTTTTGATTGCCTAATCAAGACGTTTTAGCCAAATGTCAGATTTGTTAACGAACAGAGTCAAGAGTCTTGACTTAGAAATCGATTTTATTTACGAAATCAGAAATCGCGATTGTAATTCACAAGCATTCCAATGACTTTCAAGACGATAAAATTAAATATTAACATCAAGATGTAAACACGACGGTATTATTCAAATAATAATTTTACTGAATAACAAAGTCGAGAGTTTTGATTTTATTCAGTAACGAAATCATCATTCTCGCATTTTATTATGGGACGAAAAAATTCAAAGTCGTCATTCTTTGAGAAACAAATTTTGGCGTCCTGATTTTGTTGCTATTCACAAACCAAAGTCTCGATTTTACTTCACAACAATTTAAAGGGTCTTCAGTTAATTTAGTAACAACATCAAAATTTGCGCTTTGTTCGAAAAACGAAATCAAGAGCCTTGGTAATCAAAGTTCTTGATTTTATTTTGTAAAAAATCAAGATTCTCGATTTTATTTTGTTACATTACTTAAAGTCTGAATTAATTTGGTAAAATCAAGAGTCTCGATTGTTTTGGGTAGCTAAATTGGAGTCTGGATTTTTTCGAAACGAGCTCAAAGTTCTTGGTTGTTTGTGGGGCAAAATCATGAATAAGAAAAAGCATTGTCACACTTTCTCTTGTTCGGCAAGCAAAATTCTTACTTCGTTCTTCTGCAGTGTTTTGCCATGTTCTCGTTCTTAAAAAACTAGACTGGAACTGGACAAAGAACTGAAAAAATAACTGGCTGTTTGTTGTGCACAGTTTATAGCACTGGTGAGTAGATATCCTTGAAGTGTGCGCATTACAGGAAAGTTTAAACTTTGAAATAATCCTACTCCTAGTACGTATAGTTATATTTCATATGATCATGGTTTTAGTGTAAACTCTGTTCTGCTTGTTGTGTGCAAGTAAGTTTGTGGGTAACGATCGTTAAGTTAACGTCGGTTTGGGATTCGGTTAACTAACGAGTGCATGGCGAAAAAATGAGCTCGAGCTCAGGTCGGTTGCCGTGAATAGGCATGGTTATATACACAGCGTATGGTCATAGCTAATTTGTTTGACGCCCAATTTATTTTACTAAAAACGCCCTTAAACAGTTTTTAGTAAAAAGTACAACTGTTTAAAAGCTGTTTTGTATGTGATATGCTCACTTTCGCCTTTAGTCAGATTTGGAAATGCGCCATTTTGCCTCTTTTCGCAAGATATCGTTTCCTTCTGGCAACACTACACCTTCTAAGCAGTAAGTAGCGTAAACCTTCTATATTAAGAGTGTCTTAAAGCCAGACGTTTATTAGTACCCCGAGGTTTAAAATAACTCCATTATACGGAGGAGTACTTATTAACTGCGATATTTGAATAGAAGTTAACGTTTGCAAGGTTAAACCGACTACATGCTACAAATGACGTTCGAGTTTCGCACGAGTGACTACGGAAACTTGAAGTCTTTTTTCTTCAGTCGTGAGTCGTGAATCAAGTACATATCAGTCAAAATCAAGGACAAGGGGTCATTCAAGTATTACGTAAAAATCGAAATTTTGGACCCACCCCGCGTGTAACGCAAAAATGGCCCTTTAGCAGGATCCTTCATAATGAAGCGTAACGGTGACCTCTACCCACCACCCACCCCCGACAGCGTTACGTAATACTTGAATACCCCCCAAGGACAAGGACAAGTTGGACAAGGACGGACATTGTGTATTATGACGCAAGTGAATTTAATAAATGCCCAAGCATTGCAGTTTTGGCGCAGTCTTACAAGTTTCGATTTCGATCAACAGGAAACTGGAATAGTAAGCAGTAAGCACTATAGCAGTAAGTAGTGAGCTCCAGAAAAATTTGATCCATTCCTTCTAAAAACTGTCGACTACGTTGTCATTCATCGAATTCCATCGTTTCGAGTTAGTTGATGAGAAAACAGGAAGCACACATTGTCTTTATCACTGTTACATTCCATTACTTGTGATCATGTGTGCCGAGCGAAATTACCCTCCAGTCACTATTCCACGTAAGTAATTTTACACAGTTTCTTTTTAATTTTACACGTGTATGGAGGAATTAATACAATTATAATTTCTTTTAGACAGCTATAGTGAACATGTCATTGCACATTTGGGGGAAGCTATTAAAATTAATAAGGACCCGGCGGTGGGGAGGAAGTTGCAAGAATGTTTCCGACTTGTTGCTGGGTTAGATGACTATTTAGACGTAAATGCTGCAGAGGAAACCCCGCTTCAAAAGAAAATTCTAAACGACACCATCACAGAACCTTGGGATGATAATTTCCTCGCCGGCAAGACTATGTGCAATTTTAGTGTCGGTTGGGCCACTGGTTACGTTGAAGGTGAGTGGAAATGAATGTAATATATATTTCCGTAAATAAGTTTGGTAGGTAATTATTTTATAATTTTAATGCTACGTGGATTGGCGCAGTTGTTGAAGTTTATATACAGTTCAAAATATTCAAATTATTATTCACTCATGGAATATTTCAGGACAATTCCTAAAGATTGCCTCCCAGATGACCAAAGCGAAGCGTATTCTTGAGATTGGAATGTTTACTGGCTATGGTGCTGTTTCATTGGCAGAATCCAACCATTGTGTATGCATTAGCTGCTATTGTAGTAGTAATAACAATAATATTGACTCCGGGAAATTTACAATGATTTGAGAATTATTCTGTTGAGGGCATAGGGAAACACATTTATTTTTTCACCCATTACATATTCATGTAGGTACATGAATAGCTTAAGTAATGGCTAATGAAACTGGGCAACGAGGACGCTTTTTCTCCGGTATGCAGATGTTTACTTCTCGAAAATATTTTACGATCATTTTTCAGACAGATAGGGTAGACATTTTGTAAGTTCCCACACGAAGCCATAGTACGGGCTCCTACCAATGAAATTAGCATTTGATCAAATTATTCCACATGCCAATTGCGTTCAGTTGATAACATAATTAGTTGACTAGTTCAAATCGTCGATGAAGAGTCAAAATGACCTAAATTCAAATCCCTCTAAAAGCTATGTGCATCAAATCCAAAACGACTTAAAAACAACATGACCTAAGTCCACATTTAAACTGATGGACTTAGGTCATTTTGTGTTTAACTTGCATTGGATTTAAGTCGTCTTGCCTTTTGATGCATCGACAAAATGCAATTCCCGTTGTTCATGAGGAAAAATTAATGACCTCATTTTTTTCTTCTAGGAAGAAATAGTGTGTCTCGATATTGATCCCTTTTTAGAAAGATTCGTGAAGGAAAGAATTGCCGGGACAAAACTGCAGGACAAAGTTATTATCAAGCTTGGACGCGCCATTGATTCGTTGCGGGATCTTAAAGACGAAGGGAAAGTTTTTGATTTAGTCTTTATTGACGCTGACAAAAGTAACTATATTAACTACTACAAGGTAAAGAACTGAAATACTGCGAATTACAAAATTAAATATTCCCATGTATCATTAGTATTCCTGTGACTTCCTTCCACCTTTGAATGCTAGTCGGAAATCTAAAGCTCTGTACAAGATGATTTGATGCTCTTTTTTGATTGAAATTCATCAATAGTTCATCATGGAAAATGGATTATTGGATCAATCGGGAACAATCATGGCAGACAATACTCTGTGGAGAGGAGAATGCTATCCTACTCCTTCCACACCAACTGGAAAAGCAATAAGTGATTTTAATGCATATGTTGCAAATGATCCTTCAGTTAACCAGGTACAGGTACCACAAAAGTTAGTAGTACAAGGTAGGCCTCTCTGAAAATAAAAATCGAGTTCCGAGATCAAGTAATTACTCAAGCCTCAAGCAATAACTCAACAGTCAAAGCTCAATCAAAATTGTATAGCCTTGGACGATCAGAATGCACAATTCAGTTATCTCCCCTACAGTTAATTTCTCAGCAAGAATCCACAGCTGATCGATGCATGGAAAATTTTGAAGAATTTTTCACGGATCTTAATTTGTATGTTCAGCATTGGCCCTCCTTTGTACTTAAAGCTTTTAACACTGTTTAAGTTCAAGTATCTTGGGTACCACCCAAGGCCGCCTTGATACCACCTCTAAAAACAGTTTTGCTTGTTAAGTACAACGAATGCAATAATTGTTTCTATTTGTGCTCCTCTGTTTGAAACAGGTAATATTGCCATTGAATGACGGAGTCACGCTAATCTCCCGGAAAGCTCAGGAGTAAACTGCACCGGTTTCGTCGGTAGCGCAGCAGTTGTCATTAGGGGGAAACCCGATGACTATTCACTTTAATTTTTTAATTTAA
Organism: Ptenothrix huangshanensis; assembly: GCA_036851915.1. Lineage (NCBI taxonomy): Eukaryota > Metazoa > Arthropoda > Collembola > Symphypleona > Dicyrtomidae > Ptenothrix > Ptenothrix huangshanensis. The sequence continues at coordinate 21,031 of JAAXYX010000916.1, forward strand.
TTTCGTTGGAACTCTTTGAAGCTTTTCAATTCTTTGTTTTTCAAGTTTTTCACCTCTCGCTCAAGTTTCCAGTTTCCATGGGGAGCTGAATTAAAAAATTGGTGCTAGTCTTCGGTGTTCTCTACCACTGTTTGCGGTGTTTTCTACCTCCAAACTCTTCTCTACCCGAACGTCTACGGTGTTATCTATCTCGTAATCCTTCTCTTATTTACTGTTTTAATTTATTCGGGTAGAGAACACCGCAGACAGTCGGGTAGAGAAGGAACTTCAAAAAGAAAACACCACAGACCAGTACCGAAAAATTGATGTGAATAGTCATCGGGTTATCACAAGTTTTATTGAGTATTTCGGTTGATTTTTGTTTCTCAATTTGTATAATATATTTGCCTTAGTTAATCTTCTACTTAAATAATATCAGTATATGTCGGTTTTCCCATCTTGATCAATTCTAGAAAATCAAATATGTGCTAATAAATTAATCAGTGGCTTCATATATTAGAAAATAATATCTCACTCCGTATTTTCCTTGGCCAGCTGCCAACTGGGTGACTTTGTGCATAGTACCAGTACCTATGTATGAAATCGACCAGTGCAGTGTGAATTAGTACCGAATGCTCCGGACACTTCAAAATACTTTCACTATTAGACTAATCCGTAATATGTGTATAGTAATACTTAAAAAGTGTTTATATTTTACTGTGTCTTAATAACAATTATCGTTGTAGGTAACAGTGTAATAAAATTATTACTTTCTCTCTTCTCAAATGAACCACTTCTATCAACAAAACTAATTACTGGAGAATTATTATTGTCCGTTTTTATATAACGAGAAAACGAAAACCTTTAAATGTGCCTTTCATTATTCCGAGTTCTATTCAGTAATTATTTCAGTCGACTTTTGTTTTTCAGTTTATGTAAAATCTTCGCTTGAATTAATCTTTAAAATAATTGGAAATGACATCACTTTAAGTGTACGTCGTAGTTTTAGAATATTGATTTTTCTCATCTTGATCGATTTTAGAAAATGAAAAATGTACCTTGGAATAAAATGAAACGGTGACTTCGTATGTATTCTAGCTTAAAAATGTTTTGTTCTGTATACTGAGTAAGTTTTTCTCTGTCTTAATAGAGAAACATCTCACTATTTATTTTCCTTGGCTAGTTAGGCGACTTTGTAAAATGCATTTTTACCTGCGTATTTTATAAACCGCTTATGCCAGAATTCAAGAAGTGGAGCATTTTTATTCAATTTTTACAACCTGCAGCTACACCTGTTTGCAGTTAAGTACATAATACAATAGAAAGAATCACGGAACATCGGTCACCGCACAAATTGACCATCGGCTCAAAGATCTTATTGGCAGCAGGAGAATTCCACCGAACAACCACGCCGCCGAATAAATTGGCAGTCAAGCATGACTAACTAACGGCGAATACATCCCTGCTGCCTTGTAGTCTTTTCCATCGTTATTATTATTTCATCAGCCCACCAGTCTTGCTTCCTTGCTTGTATAATACAAGCAATAATGTATGTCCCTACAATGTATTCTTCCAATTGAACAAAAAAACTTCATCAAAGTTTTGCTTTCCTTCTGATAGGTCAGCAACACGATCAACCATCCCCCATTCCTGTCTAAAATGTTTAGTTACCAACATTTCTTAGTCCGAATCCTCATTATCTGAATGAATTTAATTGATTAATTTACATTTCCAAAATTTACTTATTCCAAGGTAGTACTGACAAAGCAATTCTAAACAAGTCCAAACGGGTGAATTATAATCTCTTTTTAGAGAACAGCTAATTGCCAGTATGAAAACAACCTCCGAATACAATAGTAATATGTACAGCATTACAAAAATAGATTTCTGTCCGAGGAGACAATTTTTGCTATGCGTTGGAGACAAATTAACTTCTGGGAAAACACATTCTATCCTCGAAAGAGATGTTTCTATTTGGAAACGGTATACGTAGTAATTGATTCATCAGCAGACTACAACTATTTTTTAAGAAGATGGTTTAATTCCATGTCTTTTGGAAATAAAGTGTCCACCAAAACAGACGATTACGTCGCCACCGTCTCATCGTGCCCAGTATTTAATTTTATGATATAAGATACTCAACCAAACCTGGAAACCACACTTGTCAGATTAAATGCCAACTCGCAAATAAACCTACACAAAACAAGTGGAACGAAGAAGGCTATTAACTGCGTACCTACTTTCTTTTATTTTCATTTCCTTTGTTCCTCTTTAATTTTCTTTTTTTTGTGCCGGTTAAAAACGAGTTTGCATTTAATTCGACAGGTTTGCTTCCAGGTGTGGACTAAACTCAAAACTCAACCATTTAGTTCCTTTATCCGAAAGCTAGATGACGTTTCTAATGTGCTGCAGACCGGGAGATTCTGCAGTTACTGAGTTCCACCATATCCAATTACAATGTGCTCAATAAGTCAGATGGATTTTTGTTACGGTAAATATGCGTCATGAGTTTATAGGATATTTTTGCAGTGTACCTGTTGATGTATACATTTACATCATCACTTTTACCTTACGGTAATTACCAATGAGGGGGAATTTCCTGTGACTTGCCTTAATTGATACGTTCAGTTCCAGCTTCAAAGTAGCTGACAACTTGCGTTTATGTATCGTATGACAGGAGCAGTGAGACAGCTTACCACCACGCAGCTTAACGGCGTACTCCGATTACCGGACAAGTACCTACGTGATCCACGTAATCCTCCTAAAGTTGTTATAATTATTGCTATAATAATTAGTAGTAGAATACAATTTTATTGTTATGGCATGGCGCTTTCTAGGATAAGTTTTGTGGGTCTGGATGGGAAGAACCCGTCACCATGCATTTCACTTTTGCTATTTGCTTTCAGTCCCTGGATATTGATGTCAGAGGTTTGAGCATCTCACAAGATGTGTCTTTCGCTGTGGCCACATCATGTGGCCATCTATTTCACTTCGATTGCCTTCCTAAGAAGTTCACGGTTTCCAAAGGTCGGAATGGAACCACGATAAAGTTCAAAATCGGGTAATTTGGCTTTTAATTCCTCTGTACAGACCATTAGTCAATCATACGTTAGCTTAAGTTATGAGTCCATTTGTACTTATAACATAATTATACGCGACAGGCAGTTCTTTTAAGGAGGAACTGGACTTACGTCCAAATGATTCTTCGCCCTCGGTATGTGTGTATGTATGCATTATGAAGGGGATCCACAGTGTAGTATGCCGTTCACTAGTCAGACCATTGTCTGTAAGGTCCATTGCAGACGACTCTTACATAATTGTTATATTGTTTTATTAGGGAAGGTATTTTGCGTGAACTCATTGTTATATGCGTGAGCAAGAATGAGACACAGTTGTACAGTTTTTTGTAATTATTGTTGCGATATTTCCTATAAGATCCCGAAAATTGCCTCCGGGCAATGCAAAGTATTGGTATTTATCTCGCTGTACCACGAGGTGAAAAAGAGTAAAAACTTTATTACGTCACTGTTGCACAACTGCAATAGCCTCACGACTGAGTATTCAATGCAAAACATTTTTAAATTAGGATTGTTGTGGTTTAGTATCACTTCTTATATATGTAATAGTAGTTTTAAGATCCATACAAATGGTGGTTATAAATTTGAATTAGAGTCAAACATTTTGACGGCTATGTTTTTTGAAGTTATGGTCAATTTTTGTGGCCGCTAATGCTCGGGGTACCCAATTGAAATTGCCAAAATGACACAAGCATGAACTATAATTAAACCAATTTTATATTCTACAATTCCATATTCTGACACGGAACTCAGGTTTACCAGTAAAACATCAGAGTTTTTCATGAGCTCGAGAGAAAAAGAAAGACATTGTATGAAATTAATTAAACTTGATACAGTCCTCCAAGCCTCCAACTAGAAAATCTAAAGAGACTCAGAAACTTACAGAAACTTTTTGTGTACGGTTTAAGATTTTAAGAATTTTTACTCAAGGAAGTACTAATCTGAATCGAATACAGGAAACTTCAGTCAGTGTTATCGCTAGCGGATTGTTATTACATTTACTCGATCGCATGTGGTGCAGTGAAGAATGAGACTTGATAAAATATATGAATGGGAAAATGCACTTAATTTTAGATAAAAGATTGGAAAATAGCGGCTGGAGTTTGGAATTTTTTCTTAGATTTTATTACCATAACCATATAACTAGACAATAATACTTTTCTCGTACGAGAGGACGATGTATAAACTTTTAGGAATATTAGAATAAGGCGACATCTGCAGAGGGAGAGACGGAGGCTGAACTAAGAAACTCATGGCAGTGTAGAAGGTCAAAAAAGTGGAGACGTAACCTACTGTAATTAAACAAGCAGCCTAACTCTGAATATGGAGCAACCAAGTTTTTCAGCGTGGGAGTTTTCAAGTTGGTAACTCCCTAGAAGTTAGTATGACGAATCGTTAAAACGTGTTCTGCTTGGTACATATAAAGTAAAAAGCTCTCGGTAAACGTTGATAGAGCACTACAACATATTCACATTACTAGGTGTGGAAATAACAAAAGGAAGTCAGCTGTAACTGGATTAATTATTCATTAAACTCATCAAGTATCTTACTCGCATCCGATCCGAACAAATTACTGGGGATAACGTAAGGATAAAACTATATATACAGATTTTATTGAGTGCATACAACACTTGACACGAGAAACTCAACATGATCTTACCTTAGAATTGATAAAAAAGTACAATATAGCTTTTGTATTTAAATACATTATTACATACATATACACAGTTAATATAGCTCAAAATTTAGGCCACTTACAGGAGTAAATGAAATGAACTGTCAAAATTGAAATGTCAAAAGACAAGACCTGCGGGAGTTTTGAATTGGAGCTGTTGACGGTGAAATGACATTACATGACACGAGCAACACGCATCTTCAAAAGATCATACGCGTATGGTAACGGTAATGGTAACTGTACGGTGCGACACGGCACATTACTTGCCTTTTCAACAACTAGGTTTTTAAAAAGTTTTCATATTTGCACTCCTACCTCATTTAGTTACAGTTGCTCGCTCATAATGCAGCCTCTTCCTGCACACAAAAAAAAATCAACCTATCAATCCTAGAAACAAAATGGACCATCAATTACACTATAATTAACACCTTTTTTCTCAAAACGTGATGGCTTAGTGGAATTTGGATGTGGGAGCACTGCGCAACAAGGTTACCACGTTTTCGCCATCGCCAAAAGTGTGTAGAATAATTATTATTGATAAAACATAGCAAGGTAGTATGAAAGACTGAAAATGCGCGAAACATTTCCATGGCACATGGTTCACAATCTCCTTACATTTTGGCATTTTGGAGAAGCTTATAAATCAAATGGTTGGCAAATGGACAACTTATTCAGAAAAGTAAACAGAAAAAGAGATTGAGTGGGAATGAAATATTTTGGTAGATTGGATGATGATTTCTTGGAGCAAGAATAGTTCTACGGCACCTCTTTCGTGTCACCCTTGGAGACGGGATCGTAAACGTATTCACTACGCTCAGGCTTAGGGGCCCTCAGAGCATTAGAATACAAAAGTCCTGCCACCGCACCTCCTGCACATGGTCCCATCCAGTACACCTACATCCACAGCAAAGCATAGTCAGTGCCAACCATACATTAGAGAAAGACCAACGTCATTAAATTATTTATTCTTAATTATACTTTCCGCTCATCCATCCAATCAGTTGCTTAGTGAATATTAAAGCATTAGATTTAGTATAAAGCTGCAAATAATCGTATAGGGGCATTGTGGGCTTGAATCAATGGTAATTTTGAAAGGTAATTTTGGAAATGTTCTGACATGAAAGAAAATGCTGTAAGAGAAGCAACGGACGCGTATGGGGAGTCACAGTAACAGAAACTAAGCCTAAAATTACCCAGTGTTCAGTCCAGATTCCTGAAATGACAGCAGGGCCAAAAGTTCTAGCAGGATTCATGCTCGACCCAGTGAACTTGATCTAAGAACACAAACACATGATTTAATCTATGAGTGTAAATTAATTGCAGCTCGGTGATTATACAAGAGCATAGTACAACATGTTCCATGAAATTCTGCAAAATTAGCTTACAGCGGCCAAATGGCATGCCGTGATTGACAAACCAATAGCCAAGGGCACGGATCCTTTCACGTCATTCCGGTTTTCATCGCAAGCACCGAAAACAGTGAGAACTAAAACAAGTGTAATGACGAATTCTATTCCAAATGCCTGAGCAACGCCAACGTCAGGATGGGGTACGGTCATACCCAAGCTGCCACCACCTCCAGGAGATAATGCCTGTAAAAACATGGCCGTGTAAACAAATGACAAAACTCAAGTGATCCTTGCAAGGGAAATAGCTACAGAATCAGTTTTCATTACTTTCAGTATAGCAGCACCACAAATTGCTCCAAGACATTGGAAAATAATGTAGAGGGTAGCTTTGATCGGCTTGATCTTGGCTGCAACCATCTGACCCACTGTCACTGCAGGATTAATATGGCATCCGCTCACATGTCCGATAGCCTGTTTTCAAATTCACATTTTTAAAAACATACTTTGAACCAACATGCACCATACTTCGCTCCAATTATTTCCGTTCATGAAACCCTTTCTTCCTGGGTTCATTATAGCAACGCAACAGCTTCTGTTACACACATGGCGTGCAACTAATTATAATGTGCACACACTGGTAATTCAATTCTTCTGCTCTACAGCTAATGCAACGTGAAACCTGAAGCTGTTGCACACCGGATCCACGTAATTCTAAAATGATGGAAATTCATAATAAAGGAGTTCGTCATTACCTGAGCCATTGTAGCAACGGTGATACCGAATGCAAGTGAGATTTGGACAATGGATGGTTTATCCGTCAAAGTGCTTTCTTTAACCACTACTCCATCTTTTACTTCTGCTTCCGTTCCCCACTGCAGACAACTTCCACAGCCAACAAACACCAGGACCAGAGTTCCCAAAAACTCGGCCAGCAAAGCCTTCCACACTTGGCGCTCCTTGAGAATCTCAGTTAGTCCCGACATGTCTCGAAATGAAAATCCCATCTATCCACAATTCAAACTACTCAATTACATGATTAATTTCCAACCACTCCAACTCTCTTCCCATATTAATACATTACTCTACAAAGTGCCAATTGTTTCGGCAAGTGTAAGCCCCAATTTCCTCCAACTCTCCAACGTCGACCCACCCACTAGCAGGAAAACGGCGACAATATGCAAGAGGACGAGAGAACGCAACAGTGGCACTTGCATGGATTTATTGCCAAAACAAACCATTTCCTAAACAACTTTTAAATACGTTGTGGCTATTGCGAGCCATCGTGTTATCCTTACATTGACTCTTATTGCTGTTTAGCATTTTAAAGCTCCTTGCTCATTATGGCTCCTTAACTTGATTATGCCCAACAGTTTCTCATCTAAGTTTATAATTCTGCAAAAGAATACTCTGCGGCAAAGTTGAAATAAAAGCAGTTTTAATGTAACAACTTGACAATTCTATTTCTGACACCACAACACTCACGAAGCATTGAACAAGCGAACGGCATCCAAATCAATCCTAGCGCATTCCTCATGCTATTGTGTTCCATTGGAAACTCCGTATGAGCACAGATAGCACCTTCCACTTGCATCTGAAATGCTAAAAACTGAATGCTGTGCTCATGCTTCTCATATTAGTCGTGTGTTTATGCTTGCTCAGAAAAGGAAACTGAATGGGAATGCATAATCACTTGCAGCC